>JAGGNK010009704.1:0-44683 GCA_017590115.1 Montifringilla adamsi
AAGAAGCGGCCACGACAAGTGCTGGAAGCAGTCATGTCCTGCTCTTTTCTGTTGTCAGATGCACACAGGACAGACTTGTTGCCCACAGGTCCACCAGACTTGATCCAGGAACAATGGAAGGCCATGCATTGGTAGGAAATGGCCTCCAGCAGGAGCAAAGCAGGATCTTCTAGCCGAAAAGCCTGAGCTCGTGAAGCGGGCCATGTCCTCAGCAGATACCAAAGTCCTTCCCTCCAGCCCTGAATGCACAGAAACACCAACAGCTCCTGAATTTCACAGGACAAAGAGACTCCACCAAAACACTGTCATGTTTCCTTGTGCTTTTCTGTCTTTCTTGCACTCTGAAAGAAAAAGTATTGGCCCAGCCTCTGCTATTCCATGCTCCACTTGCTGTGTGTCTTCCTGTGGCAGCTCACATGCAAACACAACTGCCTGCCGGCTGAGCACAGCAATGGATGGCCACAAATTAGGAGGTCCCCAATGAACATCAAGGCAGACACGTGGGGAGGTGCAGAGGATAGGGATATCTCTGGGACGAGAAGCTGTTCTGTGTCTCTGATGATGGTGCCAGCCCCCTGAAGAAGCGGCCACGACAAGTGCTGGAAGCAGCCATGTCCTGCTCTTTTCTGCTGTCAGATGCACACGGGACAGACTTGTTGCCCACAGGTCCACCAGACTTGATCCAGGAACAATGGAAGGCCATGCATTGGTAGGAAATGGCCTCCAGCAGGAGCAAAGCAGGATCTTCTAGCAGGAAAGCCTGAGCTCGTGAAGCAGGCCATGTCCTCAGCAGATACCAAAGTGCTTCCCTCCAGCCCTGAATGTCAGCCTCAAGTGCCTGCTTTTCTTCAGTGCCTGCTGTTACTTCCTTTATTCCAAGCCAGTCCATGATTTACTTTGGAAGCTCATGCATGTGTCTTGTAGGTGCCTGCACGAAGGAGAGGGACGGCAGCTGCAGCACAGCCTGGTGTCCCTCTCATGATGGCATCAATGCTGCTGCCTTGGGATGCCTGCCAGTGGAAGGGGAGTCTGCCCACAAGCACCGTCATTGGAGTCAGTCAGAGGTACAGGCTGCAGCTGCAGCTGCCAAGCATTGCTGTGAGGCTGGCAAGTCAGGAGAAAGCCATTGTCGCCAAGTGTGCTTGAAGCCTTTTGCCAAAGCACGTGCAATAGTGGCCACAGTATCCCCTATTTTGGCATGGCAGCTGGTGCAGATGCCTCGTTGAGCAGGTGCCAGCATTCGGGGTGCTGCTGTTCCCGTGCGCACTCCGGTGCTGTTTCTGTGGCTTCCAGAGCCGCTTTGGCAGCAGCGACTCAGCAGCCCTGCTCGAGGAGACATCGCCGCCCCTGCCACGGAGGCAGAAGCTCTGCGGGCCCAGAGCTCTCTGTCACGAGGGCCTCATCCTCAGCACCATGGCCTGGGCAGCCGCAGGGGCCTGGGCTGGCCGCTGGCCCTGCTCTGCCTACTGCCCTGGCAGCACCCAGTGACTGTTCCCTGGCAGGGCTTCCATGCCTTCCTTGTCCCCAGCCAGCACAGTCTGGGCACCGCGGGAGTGTCCCCACCCTCCTGCTGAGGCCCAGCCTCCAGGCCTTCTGCCCCAGGCATGAGAGCCTCTCCAGGGAAGCACCAGAGCAGCTGGCTGTCAGGAACAAGGCAGCAGCCTGGGGGCTGCTTATGGACTCTGACACCCAATTCCTCACGGCTTCCCACCAGCCCGGCCCCGCCTTCCCCCCTGCACACCGGGCCGCTTGCTTGGCACATGGACCCGTTTTCCCCTCTTCCCCCATGCCCTACAGATGCTGGGCACCAAAGAAAGCTCCTGGGAGTCTGACTATTACAACACATTCTATATTTAAATTTCTAAAGAAGAACAAAAAAGAAGGAATAAAACAATCTGAAAGCAAAATCCCCCCTGACTCAGATGGCCCCAGCAGACAGAGCGCCTCTCTGCTCCATGCAGCCAGCACTGGCCTCCCCTGCCTGCACAGCCCTGCGAGGCGGCCAGCAGCCGCTGGCACCGGGCTCTGGAGGGTGCAGCGGGCCGGCTGCTGCCCGAGGAGCCGCAGTGACACCCTGCTCCACAGCCCAGCTGGGCTGGGGCTCCATCGGCACCCGGCTCGGTGCCACAGGAGCCTGGAGCAGAGCCCGCACGACCTAGGGAAAGCAGTGGTGAGTGGGGCGCAGGCTGGGGTCCCTGGCTGTAGCCCTGGGCTGGGGCACAGCTGCCAGCCGCACGCACTGAGCAGCGCGGTCCAGGGGTTTCTCCAGCCTGAGGCTGGGGCTTGCAGGCCGTCCTTATACCAGGCCCTCGCCGAACCTCCAGGTCTGATCCACCCGCAGCATGTGTTGGAGATCCTTCCTGTGCAGGAATGTGGCTGAACAATGCAGCGTTTCCCGGGAGGCCTGGAGAGCCGCAGAGACCCAGAGATGGCACCACAGCCCAGGGCACAGGACCCGCACAGGTCACTGTACCAAGGCCAGGAGGAGGCTGCAGCCTGCCAGGCACCAGAGCAGGAGGCAGCTGAGCCCCCTGCCAGGGGGCCAGCAGCAGCAGCCGCTGAGTCCTCACCTCTGCCACACGCTGGTTCTCGTCATGGCAGTGGAAGGAGAGTGGGAGCAGGCTCTGGCGCACATGTGACTTCAGGGCCTTTTCCCCTTCTGGTAAAAAATGCAGCATCTCTCAGAAGACAAATATGGAGCACAACTGCACCTGGCTATCATCCCGTGTGAAAGGAAGGAAGACCTCAACATCAGCTGCTTCAGGCCCACCTGGATCACAGGCCTGAAAATGCACAGGGCACAAAGTGTGCCTGTGCTGTGTTTGATGCCCCATTAGTTCAGGAAGTGCTTAAATTGCCGGACCGTTGTCTGTCTTAAGTGCTTGTGGCACTCCTAAGGTGGCAAATGCCAGGTAGTAATGTTTAATTACATCTTTAGTCTTCTCACCCACATGGGTGGATGCAAGCACTGCACCTGAAAAGGTGTCAATGAACACATGGATGTATTTTAAATGTCCACGTGGGTGGATGCAAGCGCTGCACCCAAAAAGGTGTCAATGAACACATGGATGTATTTTAAATGTCCAAAAGGTGCTTAGTGTGTGACGTCTGTTTGCCTGACGTCTCCCCAAGCCTCGGGGATTAACTCCAGTCCCCACAGATGCTAAGGCAAATATCTGGCAATTGGGGCAGAAGGCTACAATTGCTCTGGCCTGGCATCTCGTAATCTTGAACATCCACACAAGAGCTGGCATATTCTGATGGTAGAACTGGTGGCTGTTGCAGTGTCCAACAGACAGTTGCTCTGCCCTTCCCTGCAAGCTCTGACACTGCTGACTGCAAGGGACACTCTTCTGTCCTTGAGAGTGCAGAAGGGCCACTAAGGGTTATGAGCCCTTTCCTTGGGAGGACATGTCAATGATGGTGAAGGAAGGGAGTGGGCGCTCTAGAGAGTACTTAATCCAAGGCTTTATTGAAAAAGATGAAAGGCTCCTAGCCTCAGAGGGTACGACTCCAAAGAGTTCCTGAGATCTTAGGAACAACACCTTAAATACAGGGGGAGTGACAAAGGATTGGCTTGGCTGTCCACCAGTAAGGGAACAAGGGGGAGGAACTGGAAGACAACTGACAATTAAGGCAGCCTTTTAAAAGGCTTAATGGGAGGGCCCTGGCCCTGGTCCAACCACTCAACGCCTCTCCCAGAAGCTTCTAGAGAAAAAGGATGGAGGACTGGGTGACAAGCAAGGTGCCTGGGAGGAGGTTCATGGACAAACAGGGAATTTTCTGATGCAGTGTGTGGATCGGGGGTAGAATTGGCATTTAGGGAAAGTGAGGTAACTTAGGGCACAACCACATATGGGAGAAACCGAGAACAAACCAAATAACACAACTCAACAGGTGGCTTAGTTTGGCCTGATTGAAAATATCTGGTAGTGTGTTGGAATCACTCACAGCCATGGCCAAGAGGTCTGCCCTCAAGTTTCCCTCAGTGATTGGTCCAGGGAGGTCGGTGTGTGACCTCACATGCATAATATGGTAAGGTTGCTCTCGATGGGAGATGAGATAAATCAGCTTTGAGAGGAAATAGAATAATTTGGGATTTGACACCTTCCTTAATAGCCCATGCTCAGCTCTTTCAGCTACTCCGGCAACATAAGCCAAATCAGTGACTAGATTAAAAGGATGTTTGAACCTCTCAAAGGCTCTAACGACAGCTGCTAATTCAGCAATTTGTGGAGACCCCTCAATGATCTCGACATCAGACTCCCATTTCTGAGTGTCAAGGTTTTCCCAAGTCATAACTTGTTGCAGTGTGTTGTCATAGTGTGCCTCAGTTTCCCTGGTCCCTCCCCTGAAGTTTCCTTCCCCAGGTGCAGTGTCAATCACCTCTCCTTCTCCCCACCCTTGACCCCTGCTGGGCACTGTCTATCAACCCAGAAACACCAGGGGAGCATCAAGTGATTGGCAGGTTTAAAGGATGCTCTCCACCCCCTGGGGGGCCATTGGCCACCCAGGTGTCCTTCTCACCTGAGACCCCCTCCCCCCATACCTGGTTGGTGCTCCCTGTGTTCCCTCCCCCTCTACCCACGTAAAAGGGCAAGCAGACCACGCGGTCGGGAGTTCTGTTGGAGTTGTTGCAGGACTCAGAGGCCATGCGGCCCAGAATAAAAAATCTGGTTTAAAAACTCTCCATCAGGACCTACTCCTTCCTTCACCATCGTCTTAAAGGTTTCTCCAGCTCAGGGAGGCCTGAGGAGTGACCCCCTCAACAGCGAGCTCCAGCCCCTAAGCACTGGAGCTCGGGACGTGCCCGGACTTGTCCCCACGTGCTCAGCTGTGACCACAGGTACTGAATAGCATCTCTGGGGAGCAAATACCACAGGTGCTGCTATTTGGTTCAGCAGCAGGAACCAGACAGACCAAGGCAGTCCCGCTCAGTGATACTGGTAAAATCCAATAATAATTTACTTGTGGGATCTTCCAGAGTCATCTGTAAAGAGTGTTAGGCCTTTGAGAGGAATTTTACTTTTTAATGAATTTGGGACCAAATGAAAGGCCTCATTAAACAATTTGTGTTTTGGGTAATGTATTGAAATTTGGCCTGGGTAGCAGTCAAGAGCGAACTGGTGGTGCTCATTGGTCTGGAGCAAAGGCTCCAGACTGTGTGGTGTCAATGGAAGATATATACATGTGATGTCACACTCTGCAAGGGTCCGGAGGCAAGCCCTGGCCTTTGCCATCAGCTGTGCTGTCAGCTCTTGTGGAGTGGTGATTATCTTGGTAGGCTGATGAGAAAAGAACGCCCACTCAATAATCCTTGAGTGAGGTGTCCCACTGAAACAAAAGACCATGAAATTTAGGTGACTTACCCAAGATGGCAAACTGAAAAGGAAGGGCAGGGTCAGCGTGGTGGGCTTGCCAGGTGGATAGAGCTTCAGCTACCCTCTGGATTACTACCTTGGCTTCTGGTGGTGATGGTACATGGTGAGTCCAGACCATCGTTGCCTTGCAGGAGGTTGAAGAGAGGGGTGAGGTCCTCCTTTGTCATCCCCAACAGCAAACAAACCCAGTTAATGGAACCGCAGAGTTGGTGTAGATCTCTCAGCATCCTGGGATTGTCCTTGATGTTGAGCTGCTGGGGTACTATGGTCTGCTTGGCGATGCAAAGACCAAGGTGGTTCCAGGGGCAGGTGCGCTGAACTTTGTTTGTTGCAATCTCAGATTCTGCCTCCTTGATGGTACTTATGGTGTTTTGCAATACAGTTTCCAAATAAGTGTCAGTCCGGCGCAAATTAAAATATCATCCTTACAATATAAAATAATGACATCAGAAAACGTCTTTCAGATTGGTGACATACATCTGGCACAGGACAGGTGAGTTCTTCATACCCTGGGGAAGGACTCGCCACTGGTATCTATTCAGGGGCGCCTGCCTATTTAATGATGATACAGAAAAGGCAAATCTGGGAGTGTCTCTGGGATGGAGTGGAATGGTAAAAAAGCAGTCCTTGATGTCAATGACTGTGAGCTGCCAATCTCTGGGGAGCATGGAGGGCAAGGGAAGGCCAGGTTGCAGGTGACCTATGTCCTCCAGGACCTCACTGATCTTTCGCAGCTGCTGTAGGAGCCTCCACCTGTCTTTGCCTTGTTTTTTAATAACAAAAGACAGGGTGTTCCAAGGGCTTGTAGAAGGTTTTATGTGGCCCTTGGATAACTCAATTGAGTTCCTCAATAAGGGACTCCAGCGCCTTTAATTTTTGTTCAGGAAGGGGCCACTGATCCATCCACACCAGTTCATCAGTTTTCCAGGTGAGTAGTGGGGTGGCATGCTCTACAGTGGCCCCGACTAGAAGTCCCAAGATGGTTGTGGGATTTCTAGCCTAGCCCCTCATTGGGACAGTAGGTCCCTGTCCTATAATATCATGTGGCCTTGTACCACAAATGGCCTTACTGCCAGGTTGCCACCTGTCCCTCAGGTCCCTCAATGGTAATAAGGTGTTTGCTCCTCAGAGAGGTGACAGGTCTGCTGATCTTAGAGACTGTGCCACAAGGGGACATCAACTCCCAGTCTCTGGGCCATCAGAGCAAGAGATGAGGGTGACATCTGCTCTCATGTCCGCCATACCTGAAAGAGATATTGATTTGTTTTATAACTCACGTGGCATTTGATTTTTGGTTTGTCTTTCCCCAGCACCTGTGTCAGGTAAATGTCATAACTGTCCATGTCCATAAAGTCCTGTCTGTTTAAGACATACATTTGTGCAAATGGGTTTCTTTACTTAAAAGGAATGGAGAGTTGGTACATATAACAAAGATGGTGATCTTCTGTTCTGGGTCAACTAAAACAACCTCAGGGATTACTTGGATGGAATCTGGAGTATGCTTGACATCCCCAACTAATAAAATGTTTACTGATCCTTCCCTGGGTCCAAAGTGTCCTGCTGAAATATAGGCGATGGCATGGTCATCAAATTTAATGGGAAGTGTGCTGGACAGCACCCGTCAGGATTTAGTTGGTTGGTTCATCAGAAGAACCAGAGCACGCTCTGGAAATTGCGGTCCTCTGAAATGTGCCTGCTGGGTGTTGGTGCTCCTGGATGGTAGGGAGACTGGGGCGGAACGACCTGCCATTTCCTGTCATCACACGGGGTTGTGTTGTGCTCTGCAGGCCATTTCCCAACAGATGTTGGTAGCATTGACGGCATATTCTGTTTGGCCCAGGGAAAGGGAACGGACACTGTGCCTGCACGTACCCCACTTGGCTGTAGTTGAAACATACGATGTTGTTTTGGGCGGCCATGGCTTCCCACATACCCTTACTCACGGCCAGGGCGACTGTGTGCTCGATGGAGCTGAGCTTTGTGCAGGCCTCCACCATGTGTGAGATGGTGGGCTCAGGTTCCAGGGGCAGTGCTCTAATAATCTTCTTACAGTTGGTGTTGGCATTCATCACTGCCAACTTCCTGAGCAACTCCTCCCTGACCTGAGGGTTGTTGATCTGCTTCTCCAGCGCATCCTTGAGCCTGTTGATAAACTTAATAAAAGTTTTGTCATTGCCTTGGTGGATGTACGAAGAGTTTTGTTGAGATAGGAAGCCATCAGATGCTTGAAGCAGTGCAGTGCAAGCAACAGCTTTAATGTCCTCCAGAACAAGTATAGGGAGATCCTTGGCCTGGTCTTCAGGCTTATCAAAATCACTTTCTCTGCATAATTCCTCCAACACCAATTGTTGCTTTCTCATCCTTAGTCTTATGTTTGGATAGTAAAGGCTTCAACTGCTTCCTCCACAAAGATTCCCATAACAGGAGTTCTGTGGGGGACAGCAGGAGCAGCATATCTTTGATATCATGTGGGGTGAGGATATGGCCCGAAAGAGTCACTAAGAATATTTTTAAAGGTGACTTCCTGCCATAATCTTTGGTCGTTTTGCAGTTCTGTTCAGAATATGGCACGTGCTCCCATTTGGGTTTCCTTCCTCTCCAGAGAATGACTGGAGCCAGTTATGTAGCTTCTCAGCCATCTCCAGGTTACCATCCCTGACAGCCTCTCTCCTGACTCATGCCCAGCCTCTCCCAGGCCTGGTGGTAGAGCCTGGGGAGTCATCACCACTGTCCTCCTCCTCTGAAGAGGATGAGAAAGGATTGACATAGACATGAGCCTTCCGGCTGACTGGGACCTCTCACAAGGTCAGCACCATCCTGGCCCATAGAACATAGAAAAGGGAGAAGAACTGGGATAAGGGGATGCAGGTGGACAGGGAGCAAGGTTAGGGCTCAAGTTGGCATGGCCGGTGCCACCTTGAGAAAGGGACAGAGAGGGGTAGGAGGTGGCAGGAGGCAGGTGGCTCTCCTGTCCCGAAGGGCAAGTTCCATCTCCCGACCCACTCTTAGGAGAAGAGGGAATAGGACTGGGGAGGGAGGAAGTTGACAACTGGGGTAAACTGGATCCCGAACTTTCCCCTTTTCCCTTGATCAACTTATAAATTGAATTAAACAAAGGATAATATTTCCCCACCTAAAAATCCCATTTAACCTGTTCAACGTATAAACGTTTCTCCACCTTGTACCAAAACTTAATCGAAACAACATCTTCCTGGGTAAGCCCCAGAAAGTGTTTAAATAAAAAGTGAATGAAAGACTTTAAATCCCCCTTAGAAAACTTAACATCTCCTGCTGCAAGGGTCCCCTTAACTTGGGCATAAACCTCCCGCTCCCCAATGTATTGGAGTTGCCAATGTTACCGAACGGGACTGCTGTGGTCTGCCTGGTCCCAGCTGCTGAACCAAATAGCAGCACCTGTGGTATTTTCTCCCCAGAGACGCTATTCAGTACCTGTGGTTGCAGCTGGGCATGTGGAGACAAGTCCGGGCATGCCCCGAGCTGCAGTGCTTATGGGCTGGAGCTTGCTGTTGAGGGGGTCACTCCTCAGGCCTCCCTGAGCTGGAGAAACCTTTGAGGTGAGGTGAAGAAAGGAGTGGGTCCTGATGGAGAGTTTTTAATCCAGAATTTTTATTTCTGAATCTTGCAACAACTCCAACAACCTCTCCAACCAAACTCTCCAACAGAACCCCCACCGCGTGGTCTGCTTGCCCTTTTACCTGGGGAGAGGGGCAGGGGAGGGAACACAGGGAGCACCAACCAGGTACAGGGGGAGGGGGTCTCGGGTGAGAGGGGCACCTGGGTGGGCCAATGGCCCCCCAGGGCATGGAGAGCATCCTTTAAACCTGCCAATTACTCAAGTCTCTCCTTGGAATTTCTGAGTTGATAGACAATGCCCAG
This sequence comes from Montifringilla adamsi, assembly GCA_017590115.1. Lineage (NCBI taxonomy): Eukaryota > Metazoa > Chordata > Aves > Passeriformes > Passeridae > Montifringilla > Montifringilla adamsi. The sequence goes on from JAGGNK010009704.1 coordinate 9,279, forward strand.
CAGGGGTCAAGGGTGGGGAAAGGAAAGGTGATTGACACCCCACCTGGGAAGGAAATTTCAGGGAGAAACCAGGGGAAACTGAGGAAAGCCATGACATCACACCGCAACACCAATGGATAATTTATTTCCCACTGTGGTTAAACTAAAATTTTCCCACAAAATGAAGGAAAATGAAAAACTGAAAATTACTTGTGGAGGCACCCTCCCCCAGTGCCCTTAACACTCACCAAACCAACAAGTCAAAAGAAAAGGTCTCATAGTGGTCTGCCAGCTCCAGCCAATCCTCTGCAGCAAATCCACAAACTGCACTGTTGAGGGTTGCTGGCCCGCCCTTTGGAGAACACCTTGAAAAATCGAGGTGATCCCTTCTGGGAGCTGGAGCTCTGGAGATGACTTGTGTCCAGGGACAAAAGTCCAGTGGAGATGCTCTCAGTGTGACTTTAAAAAGGTCCCTGTTCCGGTGCCAGCTGTAGAGGTGCGGCAAGAGCTGCCAAAACCACCGCCTTCCCGAGAGCGTCTCTATGAAGAAGGGATAGCTCAGCGTGCATCAGATGCTCATGTCACACAATGCTACTCAATGGTCGACAGGGAAAGACAAGCAGGTGGGGTTCTACGTATGGTATTCCAGTGGTGTTTATTAACACACAGAAGGAAACCAGGGACAAAGAACCAAGAACAAAGGAGCGTCCAGGGTGATGTAGGAGATAAGGGAGGCAGACCATCAGGTCTGAGGGCCAATGGGTAAAGGAGATAGGGGCGGTACAAAGGCAGGACTAAAGGGCAGCAACCAGATGGGATCCAGGGGAGGAGCCATAGGGAACAGGGACCAATGGGGAAAGCAGGAGCGAGGAAACTTCTAGAACTGGGGAGGGGAAAAGGGATGAAGTCATCATTTGATCATTAACATAAAGGTGCAAGGAACCGTAGGAGAACATCTTCTTGGGTCACCCTAACTTAAAGGGGTGTTTCTTACCTGGGCATCCCTACTTCAGCATCCCTTTCTATGTCTTGGGATGCAACAAACGTCTTCCACATGGTGGTAGCAGCTCTGTGGGGTCAGAGCTCTGTCTCAGGGGCGTCTGGGACACAGCACCGTGGCCTGGTCTGCAGCGGGGAGCTGAGCTGGCTGCCAGCCCTGCCTCTGCCCACTGGCCCTCACTGGCAGCACACAGGCAACCCAGCCCAGTGAGGACTGGCCCCTGAGGAGCCCGGAGGGAGCACGGCAGTATGCTGAGGGGCTGGCAGGGGCCAGGGCTGGCAAAGGGAAGAGCCAGAGGGCCCTGGCATTCTCTGTCTGTCAGACACCTGGGGCAGGCTGTACAGGGCTGATGGGCTGCTGAGCCCTGAGCCTTGTGGGCACGTGGGCCCTGTACCTGTCACATGACGGGGCCACGCGCAGGAGAGCCATCACCACATCAGCGGGCTGTGCCTCTGTCAGATCCAGAAGGGGCCTATACAGATTGTACTCAGGAAACTCGTTGGCCACGAGCCACTGGTGGATGTACCTCACCATGGCGGGCACCTGGAGAAGGCACGAGGAGACTTGGAAAGCTGCCGGAGGGAGTAATGTTCCCAGCTGCCCCAGCGAAGTGCTGCCCTTGCCACCGCACTGCCATGGCCTCAAGGTTTACAGTGAGCAGCAGGCATGGCTTGGGAGGCCAAGCAGTTGCTGGGAGGATCAAAGCCAGGCCCCAGGCTGCTTACTTGCTTTGCACTGGAAGGACCCTCCTCCACAAGCATATCCAGCAGGGCAGCACTGGTCTTGGTTTTGAAGACGGGAGAGTATGCTCTGACCACAGTGCCCATGACGCTGGTCTCTTCCTCCCGAATCCTCTTCATGAATTTGCCAACCATCTGTAGCAGAAGGGCAAGAAGCCAGGGATGTTCCATGCAGTGCTCCGAGCACGGTGCCGGGCTGAGCAGTGACAACAGGCCCAGCCCAGATGGGGATGGCTGCCGGTACCTGCGCTGTTCTGCGGAAGAGGCCACGGGTGCGTTCCTGCTCTTGCATGCGCTCCACGGCTGCACCTGGCAAAGAGCGAGCGCAGCCTGAGCTGAGGGGCTGTGGGAGAGGCCGAAGGACACAAGGCCAGCCCCATGCTCGCCAGGCAGGGACAGCCCCGCGACACCCCTCAGGGCATGGAGTACGGCTGCGGGGTGTCTGCCCTGGCCCTGTTCTGTCCTGTCCATGGGCATGTCCTCAGGGGATGGGATGGGACGGGATGGGATGGGGCCAAGCTGGCTGCAGGCACCAGCCCTGAGGCCCAGCTCTGCCACTCACCTTATGCAGTGGCTGGAACTGCTCCACCTCTTCAGGCTGCTGTGCTGGAGCAGTTCCAGGGCCTTCTTTCTCCCTCTTCCCCCAGGCCAGCTTGGGCACACTCAAGAGTCTCTGCTCTTCGTCACTGCCTGGGTTCATGGCTGCTTGCAGGAGATGGTTCGGAAAAGGTCTGTGTCAGCAAGTGCTGCAGTTGTGCCTTGAAGGCACCCGCAAGAGTGAAGTCTTGGCAAGGTTACAGGACAGCAAGTCCTGCACTCTGGTCTCGAGGGCTCCTCCACAAGGACAGGAGACTCCTCATCAAGGACTGTGCTCAGCTAATGCCACGGTCTGCCCTTGAAGATGCCTGTAGAAGAGAAGCCTTGGGAAGGCCAGAAGTCACCAAATCCTGTTGTCTGGCCACAAGGTCACCATCAGGAGTAACACCTCAGGAAAGCTCCGGATCAGCAAGGAACCAGTATGCTGTGTGGGGGCTCCTCCAACCCTTTAACACTGGCCCCTGCAGCTGCAAAAGCTGCCCCCCAGATCCTGGCTCCAGCAACTCTCGAGGCTGTCATGACCTTCAGAGCGTGAATGTGGATTTCGTATCCCTGTGGCCTGACGCCGGCTCGGCCCAGGAGTCCCTGTGGCTCCAGCAGGAAGGGTGGCTGAAGGTTTCCTGCCTGCTTTGGTGGCATTGCTGCAGGGGTCGCTGCTGTCAGAGCCCCCTCTCTGCTGGTGACAGCTTTGCTCTTGGGGACACCTCTCTGCAGCAGCCCAGGAACATGAGCAGTGCACAGTTCTGGGAGCAGCATCAGTGGGACCCCCTGTGCACAGGGACCCCCAGCCCCGGGGTGCCCATGCCAGCACCCCCAGGGACCTCCAGCCCCAAGAATCCAGAGAAAGTGGAAACCACAACCCTGCAAACAGTGCTTATGCCCAAAGCAAATGCAGAGATAGCTGGGCTGTGACAAACGACAATGTATTTACAGAAGAGCAGAAACAACAACAAACTATGGAACATATACAATATAAGAATTCTTATAACAACAGCAATCTATAAAAAATGTGTACAGTATAGAAGATCTATCTAAAACAGTAACATAGCAAACGTATTTGCAATCTAAAGGACATTTATAAAAACAACAATCTTAGAAATGTATTTACAGTATAGGGGACCTATAGAACACCTAGAATCTAATAAACATATTTACAGAAGAACCGAACAATTTAGATAACTAAATACAGAAGGGACTGTGTTCATCATCTCTGTTGTTCCTGTATGTCTAGGCAGGGCTCCAGCCTGCCTGGGCAGTCAGGGGGTGCCCCCCTCCCTGGAATGGCACTGTACTTTCACTGGGAGAGGACTGCACATCTTGGTGGGATTGGTGCTGAGATCCAGACATCAGGAAAAGTTCAGGACTGATGCCAATAGCAAGGAGCAGCTGAGAACAGTCTGATGCAATCAGTGAGAAGGGTGGTCTCCAAGCAGACTGAAGGCTCTGCTGGCTACAAGGGCAGTGTTTGCCTTGTGCTCATCAAGAGATGCTGGAAGTGCCACATGGAACATTGGCTGTGACACAGTGAATCTGGGAGCTGTTACGTGACAGAAGTTCCAGGGCCCCTCCAGATTGGATACTTTTTGTTTTAAAATGATTGAATTCCTGAATGGTTTGGCTTGGGTGGGTCTCTGAAGGTCATCTTGTTCCAACCTGATGAAACTCCCACCAGTCCAGGTTGTTTAGGGCCCCTTCCAGCATGGCCTTGAATGTTCCCATGGATGGCGCTTTGCTGCCTCTCTGCACAGCCTGTTCTAGGGCCTCACCACCCTCGTGGGAGAAAAACATCTTCCTCAGATCAAAGCTAAATTGAGCTCCTCCAGTTTCCAACCATGCCCCCTTCTCCTCTGGCCACAGGCCTTGCTGAACACTCTGTCCCCATCCTTCCCCAGGGCCCCCCAAGTCCTGCTTGGCCACAGTGAGGCCTCCCCTGGGCCTTCTCTCCTCCCAGCTGAGCAGCCCCAACTCTCTCAGCCTCTCCTCAGAGCAGAGGGCTTCCAGCCCCTGCAACATCTCTGGGGCCTCCTCTGCACTCCCTCCAATAGCTCCAGGGGCTTCCCATGCTCAGGACCCCAGAGCTGGGGCAGAGATGAGCCCAGGAGGGGCTGCAGCTTCATGAGCACCAGCAGGGAATTTTGTGTTATCTCTGGAGAGGAACTAAGCATGCTTGGATGATGAGGGATAAAATGAAAGGAATGAAGCTTGCACTTCAGGCTTACGTTTCTGTAAATCAACCTTTTGATTTACAGAACTCCTTTGTATGGTATCAGGTGTGCCAGTGCACCTGCAGTACTCTGAGTATTATACAAAAATCCTGCCATTTCCACGTGTACTGATTGTCCAGGCGTTCTACTGGGATTTCTGTGGTCTGTTCACTGTAGGACAGTCACTAAAGATCAGTTGCTGCTTACCTATTACCCTCATAATTACCCTCCCAGGGTGGACTGGGAACTGGGGTCTCAGGAATAACTCTGCACTGAGATCTATTTCAAACTTTTCAAAATAATTCAATGAGAATTTCTGTGCAATTATAAGGAAATCCTCACTCTTGTGTATTTCACGGGTTAAAGGAGACATGTATAACAGTGTGGCTCGAAAGTTCATTCCAGTTCATGACTGAGGCTTACGAAAAACGTGTTTCAGATGTTAGAACAGAAGCAGATGTGTTCATGGCCCGCAGGCAAGGCCGAAGCAGGGCTGTGCCTCTTGTGCGCAGCAGGCATTGGCTGTGCCTGGGGGCCGGCAGCCCTGCCCAGCACCTGGCAGAGGGCTGCAGGCTGGGGAGGGGAACTGCCTGCAGCCAAGTCCAAGGTCCAAGGTGATAGAGCTGCTCACACCTTGGCTCCAGCTCTGCCTGGAATCTCACCAGTTGTATCCTGCCTATTGCTTTGGGGCCTGCTGCAGTGAGGGGTCTGTGTGCCCCAGGGTAGTACCTCACACTGAACAAGGAATCCTCTTTGGGAAGTGTGACAGGGAATGTCTATGTGGTGAGGCCTGGTACTGGGAATCAGGGCTGTCCCTGGCACTGCCCTGGGACCTGCTGTGACTGCACGTGGCTATGGGTTACAGGATCCCAGAATGGGTGAGGCTGGAAGGGACCAGAGTGGGGCTTCTGGTCCCACATGCTGGGTCAAACAGAGCCATCCCACAGCATGAATCTGGAATATCTCCAGTGAAGGAGACTCCACAGCCTCTCTAGCAATCTGTTCCAGTGAGTGGTCACTTGCAAAATAAAGAAGTTCTTCCTCATGTTCAGGCGGAACTTCGTTCAGCTTCTGCCCATTGCCTCTTATCCCATCGCTGGGCCCCACGGAGCAGAGCTTGGTCCATGCTCTGAGCCATCCCTGCAGATATTTATACATCAGCTCCTGTGCTAGCACCGGTAACGGTGGGTGCAGCGGCCGCCAGAGCCTACTCGGGCACGGGGCTGGAGCTGCGGCAGAGGCCATACCAGGGGGCAGGTTCTGCGAACAACCCAGCCCCGCGGACTCCGTGCCCTCGCTGCTCGCAGAGGAGGCGGGCCCGCGGCCGGCCCGGCCCAGCGCCCAAGCGCAGCCCGGCCCCGCCTCACGCAAGCGGCACCACCTCTACTTAAAGCGCGCCTGGAGCTGCTGCTTCCTTCTCCTGCGCGCCGGCCACGCAGCTCCACCATGTCGGACCGACTGCCCTACAAAGTGGGTGAGTGCGAGCCCCGGGCCGGCTCCGCTGTGCTCAGCACCTTCCCCGGGCCGGGGCGAGCGCGGTGCGGGAAGCGCGGCCTCGGCGGCTGCGGCACCACGCTAGATGCGGCCGCGGGGGGGAGGGCGGCGGGTCCTGCCCGCGGCGAAGCCGGGCCTGAGCCCCCTGCGCGCTGGGGGGGCCACCGCGGGGGAAGGGGGCTCGGGGGCGCGGCGCCGCTGGATTCCCACTCGCGGTTGTGCTGTTCTCCCGGCCCGGCTGCCCCGTCCCTCCCCCGCCGCTCTGAGCCCTTGGCGGGAATAGGCTTAGGTCCGAAGGTGAAAGTATTTCCTATCCTGGGACCTTTTACTCATGTGCCCTGAAGGTTTTGCCTTCGGGTATTTCTGTAGACCTGAAACTTCACAAAGAACCCCAGTTTTTATGAAGAGTTGCGTGTTCCTTGGAGGCTTCATTCAGAGTACATTAGTGTGTAAGGCTCAGATTCTAGAGACTCTGAACCTAAAATACTGCAGGATATTTTTAAAGCAGCCCTGGTAAAGCTACCAAGCCCGTAACAGGGGTAAGATTAAACCTCCTCCTCTTGATATATTTGTTTCTATGGTCTTTTCCTTGCCTGTTTGCAGGCAGATTTCAGTCCCAGTGGTGTACAGCCTGTGCTCCAGTCAGCTCTAGCACGTGCAATAGCTTCAGTGGCCCCTGGCCCCTGCAGGAAAATGCAATTAGCGTGTCTGTATTAAACCCAGCAATCTGACTCTGAGTTCTGGTGTTCCCCAGTGCTCTAAACAATCTGTGTTCACAAGGTAGGTGACAAAAAAAGCATCTGATTATGGTCTAAATGGAGTGGTGAACTTCTGAAATCTCTCAAAGAATCTCAAACCAAGTAAAAAGGACACTCTGTGTTGGCTGGTGCTGCAGAGTTGATGCAGCTGGGCATTACCTGCTTGACCCTTGTGTTTTTAAGGCTGGGGTTGGACATCCATGGTGAACACAGTAAGCCTGTCAGAAATCTCTCTTGCTCATTTTTTGCTGGACTTTTCTGCTGTAGATACTTTTTGCAAAAGTAGAAGTAGACTGGTAACTAAGATAATTACAGTCACTTAAAATAATTTTTGTGGATCCAAGGGGGAAGGACCTGCAGCTTTGCTAAGCGGGGTTCAGCTCCTGATGCACTCTTACTGAACATTCTCAGTGTGGGACGCCACTGCCCTACAGTCTGCCTCTCCCCACATGCAGGTCAATACTGTGGAAGTCAGTCCCTATAGGAAGTTTTGGACTCTTGGGGAGAGTCTATAAAAAGTGCTTAAGGCTGTGGCTTACTGAATTCATGGACCTCAGGATGTATGTGCACTAGATCACAGTTGATTTATACCCTCTTGCAGTAGCATGCTTGTTTTTTAGAGGGCTGTTAGGTTTGGTCTAATCTTGTGTACCATAGCAAAGAACCAGGAAGTAACTGGAATAGGGTCTGGTTTTTCTGCAACTCTGTCTCCTAGCTGTTGCTGGGTGTTCGTTCAGCTGTTGCAGCCAGTGCCTACCCACAAGTGTGTGAACAGATACCAAGGTCTCAGCTATTCAAACTCTTGACACCTGTCCTGCTTCTCTTGCAGCTGACATCAGCCTTGCAGACTGGGGTCGCAAGGCCATTGAGATTGCGGAGAATGAGATGCCAGGGCTGATGAAGATGAGGGAGATGTACTCTGCATCCAAGCCCCTGAAAGGCGCCCGCATCGCTGGCTGCCTCCACATGACTGTGCAGACAGCAGTGCTCATAGAGACCCTCATTGTGCTGGGGGCTGAGGTAACGTGGCTCTGAGTTTCTCCCTCAGCTCTTGGGTAACGCTCTGCCAGGTCACTGCTCCTGCTTATGTAACACCTTACAGAATCCTGGCAAATGTCTGTGCTTTTTGGATGAGGCTGCAGTCTCCACATGTACGGATTGTCTTCTCTCCTCGAGCAAGAAACTTGTTGCTTGCCCTTAGCACCTCTGGGGTGTGGGGGGTGTGTGTTTTCTGTGGACAAGCTGCAGCTTTGAGTGCCTGTTGTGCCCTGGGCAGTGCCCACAGCTGCTCCCACGCAGCCATGCTGTGCTTGGGCTTGCAGTGATTTGGCTGCTTATGCTGCAGCTCTAGGGACTGCCTCCAGCACAGATTAGCCTGTATTAAGAACCCTACACTGCCCAGGTAAAGTCAGCAAAATCTAATGAAGTTTACTGAGAGCTCATGCTGGCCCTTCAGCTGTGCAGGAAAAGAGCAGGGATGCACTGTGGCTCAGGGACCGAGGGCTGGGATCTCCACTGAATTTTTTGTGTGACTACGGACCAGTTATTCTCATCCATATTAAACTCTGAGATACTTAGAAGCCATTTACTGCCTTGTGTCCCATGCCTGACTTGCTGAATGAAGTCCAGACTTCACAGCTGAGTGTTTGCTGTACAGGGCATGAGAAGAGCCAGGTATCTGAGCACAATCTGCATTGCTTGTGAGCAGGAAGCTGACTGGAATTTTGATGGATTGTTATGTACGTATATGATCTGAAGTTCCTTCTTCCTGCAGTTTGGCTGCTCAGAGGTGCCCTATGTGGGATCCCTCTCTGGGAACAGTTAAGAATTGAGCAGTGTCATGCTGATTGAAAGGTGCTGGGAGAAGGAGGAGTTTCCTCCATAGCAGTGAAGGTGTTTCCTCAAAAAGAGGAGGAGGTAGGTATGGACACTTTGCCAGGTCAGCCTGGGCAAGGTACATGCTGCTGTGCAGGTGTTTCCCAGCCTGTTCAGAGCTGTCCTGTGGTTGTAAATGGTGCAGTGCTGAAGGAGAGCCTTGATGTGGAGGTACAGTCCTGGCTTTGTTCCGGCTGCCCCATGTGAAACTCCTGTGTCTCCACAGGATTTAAAAGGAAGCAGTAGCCATTGAAATTTGGGAAAGCTTCTTGCTGCTCCTGTTAGTTGCTGCATCCCAGTATGGCTGGCTGAGGAGGCAGTTGTGTGCTTACTTAAACATTGCCAAGCTGCTTTAAGCTGAGCATAACCCCAGATCAGTGTTATATGGGATTTATCCAAGTCACTCAGGGAGGTGCCTGCAGAGACTTGTTTTCTCTTAGATGTGGTTGTACTTTTAAAGGCTTGTGTTGCTGTGTTAACTCCTCGTCCTGATGCCTGTGGATTGGTTTAGCCTTTGAGTTGAGTTTGGATTCAGCCCTGGTTCACCTGTTCTGTCAGAACTTTGGTGCCAGGGAGGGAGGAATGAAACTGATAAAATCATATCCCATGTAATGAGTATGTAGGTCATTGCAGCGTAATAACCTTGGTGTCCATTTTTTGGCCTGGTTAATAAGGATAGAATAAATACTCTGTGCCTCAAAATTTGTAACAAAAAATAATCCTTTCCATAACCAGTGGTGTAAATACTAGGGTCTGAGCCCATCAAGTGTTCCAGTTATTCTAGGCTCTATGTCACTACCACAAGTCTGTATCAAGTCTGAAGTGTAAACAGTATATAGGTATTCTGTATACTTTGAATGTCATGACACCTCCTGATGTCACTCACCTCTGCTGGTATGGGGGGAGCTTGCAAAAACACAGGTGAGGAGGTGCAGCTTTGGGTTATGGATTCTGTTTTCCTGTGCTCCTTCCAGGTGTGTTTTCATGACAAGTGTAGGTAGTGTAGGCTGCTTCCTACTCCACCCTTTACTTCAAAATGTCACTTTTTGATCTGGTGGGATGAGTATCTGAAAACAGGCTGAATGATTGTGCCTTATTGTGATCTCTACTCAAGCTCTGTAACCAGTGAACATGCAAATAGCTGCCAGTCTGCCCTGTGGGGAGCAGAGGGTATGTGGCTCTGGGATGTGGTGCTGTGAGCTGCAGTAGGTGTGCAGATCCTTTTCAGTGCAACTCAGCAACATGCTGTTGCTTTTCTAGGTGCCTGAGCCTAGTTATGAAATCTGAGGAAAACACTTAGCTCAGCTGGAAAAGCTTCCATGACTGGAACACAGAGTGGGAGGTGGGTGAGCATAATCTTAGAGAATGCCTGGATTGAGTGTAATGTTTCAGCTGCATTTCTGACTCTAGTGAGTGCCAGCAGGTGTGTTGCTGCATGTCCATAACCTCAGTGGACTCTTGCTAAAGGGCTGTTCTGAAAATCTGACCTTTTTTCACCAAAACTTCCCAAACCCACCCTGTGGGCACCCTATGCCTATTGGGCACCCCTGAAGATCCTGGAGTATGCTCTGGCTGTCTGGGAGAAGTGCTTGTGAGCAAGGAGATGACTGAATGTACGGCACAACTAAAGCTCATTCACATTCTCTCCATGTGACATTATTTTCCCTGACTTAGTCAGACACCCAGTTCTCACCTTATCTTTGTAGAGCTACTGAAAGAGGCAGGAATCTGCACTAGTTTCTTTCTGCTCTTGTTCCCTTTTTAAGTCCTGTGTTTGATAGAGTCTCTCATATCTCAGAACTTTGTTCAGCAAACAAAACTTGGTTGTTTTCCAGGTACAATGGTCAAGCTGCAACATTTTCTCCACTCAGGACCATGCTGCAGCTGCTATTGCAAAAGCTGGTATCCCTGGTAAGTTTTCCATGTTCTGGCTTGGCTGAGTTGGGCTGTACTGCCTGTTCCTCCTAAATCAAACTGTACACATCAAGATCTGAGCAAGCTTCAGGATAGAAACAGCCCATCAGAAGCAGTGGTTTTTACAAACCAGGACATATGATTTAGGCTGTGTTGCATCAGCCTGTGCACAGGTCTCCCAGCAGAAGCTGCTGTTGGGCTCTGTTAGATCCCATTAAGATGGTAGAATGGGCTGGGTGATGAAATGGAGTGGTGTGTAGGTGTGTGCAGCTGGATGTGTTTGGTGCTTTCCAGCAAGGTCTGTGCTAAACAGGGATTGGGAAAGGTAAGGGAACTGCCATGTGCCCTGTCACAGTGGCAGGGTCAATACCCAAGATATTTTTAGGCTTGAATTAGCCCAGATGTGTTCCTGCCTAATATCCCTTTGGTGCTGTATCAGGATGCTGCTGTGTTGTTACTGTTAGGTTCCAATAAGGAGCAATTTCTCATGGATCAGTATAAATACTTGAAGCTGTCTGCTGTGTAACTCAGCTGAAGGAAATGTAATCCTCAGTGCTGGGGACTGAGCCCAGCTGTTGGCAGAGGCTAAATTTGGTTTCTGGCAGTCTGCTTTGGGAGGGATCTCTCATTTCTATTATAATTAATTATTGCCACAGGTCTTTCCCTAACTGGCACATTCTATGGCAACAAAGTGATCCCTTCATCAGCTCCTTTGGCACTTACCAGCTTCAGGCATTGCCTCTGGTGTGGAATGTCAGAGGGCCATATGGGATTCTTTAGACATTGGGTTGTCTTCCTCACTGCTTTTAACACCCAAAGCTCAACTGAAGAACCATTTACAGGTTAAGTGTTTGTCAAAGTGTGTGACCATTGTCCTTTGTCCTTATTTTTGGAACTTGCTCTTTTTGTTAATATTATGCCTCACATACTGAATTTATGAGACCCTGGAGGAATACAGGTCCTTTGGCTTCAATATGAGATCCTGACACACGTGACTTCAGAATAGGCAATTGCGTGATTGGTTCTTCACGGCTCAAGCAGTTTTCTGTGTAAACAATGAAAACAACAATTTAGCCAAATGTTGGGGTGTGTAAATAATGTGCCCAATACATGTTTGAGTGGCTGAGTACTTCTGAAGATTGAGTATAACATGAAGACAGTAGAGATGCCTGGAAAGAAAAATCCTAGTGGATGCAACATACCAGTGGTGGCAGCCTGTTGCTGGGGCTGTACGACATAGAAATACACCCTGATTAGAGCAGATGAGACACCTCAGCTTGGATTTTAGTGCTGGGCTAGAGACTAGAATTTAAACTCAGAGTTGGTGAAGAGTTTATATTCTGCTGCTTAGCTCATGCTGAAGTCTGATTCCTCTTTTCTGCTGCACTAGAAAATGCTGTGGTTGTGTTTTCATTTATTTCTATCATTATGTCCAGTGGCTATTTCTAACGAATGGGGTGCTGTGGATGTGAGTCTGCTTTAGTTTACTTTGTCTTCTCCTTTTTAATATGGAAGAAGAATAAGGAGAACAATGAAGTCTCAAAATTTTGACCATGTTTGTGACCTGGAACAGTGATTATTCTGAGGTCTGTTTTTCAGTGCAGATGTCCTTGCTGGCCTGCAGGCACAGATAATCATCTGTCTGTCAGCTGCTACTGGGAGCTGCTGATGAAATCTTCCTTTGGCTGCTTCCCTACATGCTGAGTAAGAAACTGGCTGATGGTTTGTGTTTGTTCCCATGCAGTGTTTGCCTGGAAAGGGGAGACAGATGAGGAATACTTGTGGTGCATCGAGCAGACCCTGTACTTCAAGGATGGGCAGCCCCTCAACATGATTCTGGATGATGGTGGAGATCTTACCAACCTAGTTCATACCAAATACCCACAGCTGCTGAAAGGTGACTTGTGTTTTGTTTTGGCAGGCACAGTTCTGCCTGGGAGGCTGTTTGGGTGGCGAGTGTGTAAAAAGGGGTGGGGGAAGAGGGACAGGCATGTACAAACAGGCTGTGAAAATTCCTTACAGTTCAAGACCAGAATCTTTTACCTGCAGGAGCTGTTTCCACCTCTGCTCTGTAGCTGCAATGACCTGTCCTAGCCATACTTTACTGTTCCCATTACCTAAGAATGGGCTAACTAATTAACCACTAGTTAGTTCTGCTGTCATGCCAAAAGCTTCCTGGAAGAGGGCTGTGTTCTAGAACTGCTCAATGTCTGTTTGCAATTAGCAATTTTACATTAATGCATTTCTTACCCATCATCTTAGTGCTGTTCTGAATGAAGTCATCATCACCTGTAGCCTTCTGTGGAAAATTAACAGTTTTCTACCTTAAATACTCTTTCACTTTGTCAGTGAAGATGCTGATGAAGTCAGGAACTCTTGCTTTGATTTGCCTTCAGTGCAAGTTAGTAAAACTGATCAGTATAGTGTTGCTAGCATGTGTTTATGTAAAAGATTTATGTGGAGGGAATTTGACAGGACCAGGCTGATCTGTGCCTGGCGAGTATGACAGACTCCCCTTAGCTCTGCCAGTGCCCATCAGCTGTGCTGCAGCAAGACGTGTGCCCGGGGTTGTTAAGGGGCATGTTTGATCTGAGATGTGAAGGAAATTGGGTGATACAGTGGGGTGTGTTGGTGCTTTTGTAGAGGGGAGGTTGCTGTAGAAGCCTGCTGGATCAGCTCTCCTCTGACCGGTGCTCTGCTATAGTAAGAAGATAGGAAAAAATCTGAAGGTGGCAGGCTGTGAATAGGGCTGTTTGTGGGGAGTTTGGGTCTCTGCCCTTCATCCATGTGCTGCTGCATGTAGGGGCACCAGGAAGAGGGAAACTTTCTCTGTGACAAGCCTCACTTTGTCCTTCATCCTCAGCCTGATGTCACTCATAATCCGACACTCAACATCTTTGTGTTATTTAAACTGATGAAAGGTTTTCACTGGTCTTTGCTCAGCCTCTCTTCCATCAAAGGTCTGGTGCTTCCTGGGTTGCCTCTTTGTGACATGCATGACCTCTTGCTTTTCCCATGTTTGGTGCCCAGGAATACAATTGGTCATCCCTCTCTGTCTTCCTGGTGTTGCCAGAGGCCAAAGAAAGCATTTCCCATTTTCATTCTCTGTTTTGCAGGGTTGTTTCCCTACCATGTACACCTTGATTGGTGTCTGTTTCCAGAGGTACTTGAGCTGAGCTCCTTTCATACTTTCAGCCCTCCTGTTGTACTTCATTCTCCTCTCCAGCCCTTTTCACCCTCTTGCAGGTTTGTGCTCCTGGTGAAGAAGGGACCAGTATTATATAGTGCAGTAGGACAATGGGTCTTGAACTGTCTCATATTTTGACATACATGTGTAGCCTGCTTCTGGCAAAAAACATCCCTGTCAGTGTTTGCTTCCTAAATTCATAGAAATTACTCTTCTTCTGGGGTTTTAGAAAGTCTAGGGAGGATGCAGTGTGCCAGTGTTTCCCTTCCCAAAATGTGTGGCTGTCTGCATTGGCTGTAGTTGAAAAGCTTCTTGCAGCAGTTCAGTGAACTGAGACTGATCCTTGTAGAGGGTGACAAATTTGATCTGTTTTACCTTCCAGTCCATTGCTCCTTGGAAACGGAAAAACTTCCAGAATGGGACTCACGGAGTAAAGTCTTGATCTCCTTAATCTGAGATCTGTGCTTAGCCTTTTGCTGCAAAGTCTGTTTAAATGAAGAAATGTAGCATCCAATTTTGGTATCTTCTAGCTAACAGAAGCTAATATATCCTAAGGGCTTCTGTGGAAATCTGACATCTGTGAAGGTGGAATGAGAGTGACCTTGGCAGTATGCACAGTGTGTGTGGATTGTGAACATGGGAGACATTTTGGCATGAGGCAGCTGAAAATGCCATTTGCCATTTAAGAGCTGCATAAGTTTTCTGGTCTAATTTCAGAGGGAATTGTCTTCCATGCCTCAGCTGCTTCTAATTTAAATAGTTCAGTCCAAGTGTGCAGCTAACAGTTGAAAGTAGTATTCCTTCAACTAGGAGATGAGTTAAATGTGTATGTGGAGCTGCTCAGTAAGCTTCCTCTCTCCTGAAGTGTGCTTGCAATTAGAGGGCAGAGTGGCCTTTGTACTGTTGGCTTATTCCATTAAGCCAAAAGCCCTTAATACCAAGATAAATAAATAAAGAAAGCGGGGAAACAAGAACTGACCAATGGGGAAAGTCATCTGTGCAAAAGACCTGTGTGGGGAAGACTGTCTTGTTTGTGATTCATTGATCAGACTTGCTCATTGCTCAGGTGACAAATACAGGTCTGAGCATTTAGCAAGGTTGTGTCAGTTTCATTCAAACTTGTCCTTGGTGCAGGCCCTTCTCTGCTCTCCAGTCAGTCAAGCATTAACCATGAGTGGTGTAGGCGGCACTTGGGGCAGCTGCAGAGTGGTTTAGACCAGCTGTGAATGGCACCTGGGGCAGTGCTGGTGTTCCTCCAGGGAGGGGAAGCTGTTGGCATACAGAATGTGAGGTCTGCTTAGTGCTGTGGAAAGACAATCTGCTAAACTCAAGACTCTCACCTGGGGAGCCTTTGAAGGATGGGAAGTCTGTCTCTTGTTTGCCAGATACACAAGAAGAGAGAGGGCAGGTTTGAACTGGAGGTTCCTGCTGTGACCTCCAAAAGCTTTTCTGCAAGGGGATGACTGTCTGTGATCCAGGCAGTTGTTCTGGAAACTGATGCTTTTGGGAGACTGTCTACAGATCGTCCATTTCATGGTGTGCAAGACTACTACATTGTGAACTTTAAACTCTTCCTTCTCCTCTAAGCAAGCCCTAAATATGCCAAAGCCTGAATGCATTCCCTCAGCAGGTGACCATCAGGGGAGTGGGGCTGTCGAGGGCTCTGTGGTGAGATAGAAGTGGTGGGGGTCAGTCAGCCTAATCACAGGATGATTTGGGTTGGGAGGGACCTTTTAAAGGGTATCTAGTCCAACCTGCCTGCAATGGGCAGGACATTTTCAACTCAGGTTGCTCGAGGCCCTTTGAACATTCCCAGGGATGGGAGGCATTAACCATGAGTGGTGTAGGCAGCACTTGGGGAACTGCAGAGTGGTTTAGACCAGCTGTGAATGGCACCTGGGGCAGTGCTGGTGTTCCTCCAGGGAGGGGAAGCTGTTGGCATACAGAATGTGAGGTCTGCTTAGTGCTGTGGAAAGACAATCTGCTAAACTCAAGACTCTCACCTGGGGAGCCTTTGAAGGATGGGAAGTCTGTCTCTTGTTTGCCAGATACACAAGAAGAGAGAGGGCAGGTTTGAACTGGAGGTTCCTGCTGTGACCTCCAAAAGCTTTTCTGCAAGGGGATGACTGTCTATGATCCAGGCAGTTGTTCTGGAAACTGATGCTTTTGGGAGACTGTCTACAGATCGTCCATTTCATGGTGTGCAAGACTACTACATTGTGAACTTTAAACTCTTCCTTCTCCTCTAAGCAAGCCCTAAATATGCCAAAGCCTGAATGCATTCCCTCAGCAGGTGACCATCAGGGGAGTGGGGCTGTCGAGGGCTCTGTGGTGAGATAGAAGTGGTGGGGGTCAGTCAGCCTAATCACAGGATGATTTGGGTTGGGAGGGACCTTTTAAAGGGTATCTAGTCCAACCTGCCTGCAATGGGCAGGACATTTTCAACTCAGGTTGCTCGAGGCCCTTTGAACATTCCCAGGGATGGGACCTAGAGCACTTCTCAGGGCAGCCTATTCCACCCTCATTGAAAAAAAATAAAGGTACCTTATATCTAGTCTGAATTATCCTCCTTCAATTTAAAACCATTCCCCCTTGTCCTGTTGCAACAGGACACAGTTGCTAAACAGTGTGTCCACATCTTGTTAAGCCCACTTAAAGTATTAAAAAGCTGCAGTGAGCTCTCTGGAGCCTTCTCCAGTTAATCAGCCTTTTCCCTTCTAGTGCTGTTGGTCTCATTTCCTTCATGTGCTACAGAGTGGTCTGGGGAGCAACGGGAAGGTCTCACGGCTCAGTCTCAGGCTCCACTGGGGTGTCAGAATTCTGTTGTGAAAACCATGTTGAATTGCTCTCAGAGTTTCCTGCCTGGGCTTGGACCAGCTCACAGCTGGATTTTTTGAGGAGTGAGGATGGATTTGAACCAGACTTGGCATCTGTGAGTGAGCAGTACCCTGGATCCAGGAGGACCAGTTGTGTCATGGGTGGCATCACCTGTTGGTCAAGGGAGGGGATTGGCCTGCCGTGCTGTGGGCTTGGCAGCCTCACCTTGAATTGTGTGATTTTGGTCACCACAATATAACAAGAATGTTAAACTATTAGAGAGTGTACAAAGGCGGGACACAAGGATGATGAAGGACCTTGAGAGGAAGCCATATAAGGAGTAGCTGAGGTGTTCAGCTGAAGGACACTGAGGGGGAGAGTTCATTGCAGTTACAGCTTCGTTGTGAGGGGAAGAGGAAAACAATGATCTCTTCTCTGACCAGTGACAGGATTTCAGGGAACGGCTGGCACTGCCCAGGCTCTCCAGGGAATGGGCACGGCCCCGAGGCTGCCAGAGCTCCAGGAGCGTTGGGACAGCGCTGCCAGGGGTGCCCAGGGTGGGGTTGTTGGGGGGTCTGGGCAGGGCTGGGGCTGGGCTGGTGATCCTGGGGGTCCCTCCCAGCTCAGGATATTCTGTGCGTCCGTGTGGGCGGCGCTGAGGGGCGCCCCGGGCTGCCAGCAGAGGGCGCTGCGGCGCCGCGGAGCGCGGCCGGGCCGGGCCGGTGCTGAGGCCGCGGCTGTTGCGCCCCGGGCCCCGATCCGATCCTGTCTCCGCTCCCCCCGGGCCCCGATCCGATCCTGTCTCCGCTCCCCCCGGGCCCCGATCCGATCCTGTCTCCGCTCCCCCCGGGCCCCGATCCTGTTCCCCCGGGTAAACCAACCCCGAGGCGCTGCAGCAAAGCACCCGCCTGCCTTCCCCGGGATCCGGGCGGGCACAGCACCGGCAGGTGCGGAGGTGTGTGGCTCTGAAGTACTTCTTCTGGTGTTCCTGCAGTTTGAGGGTTTTCAACCCTTCCCTGCTCTCTGCCAAGGGATTGTTTAACTTAAGCCTCTTGGGGATGCTCCCAGCAGCTGGATGGCCTGATTTGAACAGTGTTGACTCCAACTAAGGTGAATACTTTGACTCTTCCCACAGGAATTAGAGGTATTTCAGAAGAGACAACCACTGGGGTTCACAACCTGTACAAGATGAAGGCCAATGGGACCCTGAAAGTGCCAGCTATCAATGTGAATGACTCTGTCACCAAGGTAGTACAGAGCCCTTCTGCAGTGTTCTGCTTTCTGACCAGCTTGGTGTTGGGATGTTGTCATTGTCATAAAAGTATTCCTTCTCTTACTGAGCTTCTCCTGATCTGGTTCTGAAAAGAGATTTCCACCATATCCTAAAAGTGAGCCCTTGATGTCATTGTAAATGCCCTGTTGGCAGGACATCAAGGGGCTTTTTGTATGGACTTTTTGTAAGGACATCCATTCTTCTGCTGTTTCATAATGTGAACACACTTTTGGAGATGACTCCTGGGCACAGTCAGTACCTGTGGCAAGGAGGCTGTCCTTACTCTGAGTAGCTTAAAGCTGCCAGGTAGGTGTCAGATACCGGCTGGAAAAGAGAGTGTGACCTCCTTGAGCTTGTGCTGGTAAAGGTTGGGTGGTCAGCCTGTGGCTGATCTCTGTGAGCAGCAGATGCAAAAGAAGAGAGCAGAAGGGAGATATTTATCCCTTGCTTAGCCTTAGTACTGCTTTCAAGATAAACCCTGGTGAATTGAGAATGAAGTGGAATGGTTTTTAAAGGGTGGTGGTGCTTTTTGGCTGCAGATGAGTTATAGTGGGAATTAAAAGTGTACTAAAGGTTTATGCATCTTGATGTTTTTTAAATCTAGTTACTGACTCTATTTCAAGTTCTCATACAGACATTATCTTGTGGGGTTGGCAGTTCTCATGTTTGGCCTGCCTTCTCTGCGGTTTGCTGTCTCCTTTCTGCTCACTAAGATGCACCTGACACTTCATAGGTAGTGGGCTGGAATCCAGTTAATGTTGAAAGAAGTTCTTCACATCCTTTTCACCCAGATTTGTACTGCTTGCATAATAATTATTAATACTTTTTAGTAGACTTGGAAATTCAGATGTTTCTAACAAAGCCTCTTGAGGGGATTTGGGATTCTAATGCCAAGCAAGTGCTTGTTTTCAAGTACTCTTTGGTATTTATACAGTACGAGACTTGTACTAACCACAATTACAGATCTCTGGGAAAATGTGCAACTGAGCTGACAAATTCTGCTCTCCCAGTTTGATATTTCCAGTTGGTGCCAGGTTCCTGTGCTAACATTTGGAGAGAGAAGGCAGGCACAGCAGCCAGCTCTGTTCTTCCCCTCTGCCACTCAGATGTGTTTTGGGTGGGGCAGATGTCTGCATCCAACACTCTGCTCTCTTACCTGCATGGGAATGTGCAGACACCTGGAAGGCTTTGACTGCAGTTGGGGGATTTGGTGATGAGGAATCAAATCTGACCATGCTGTTTTCCTTCATGCTGCAAGGAAAATCTGCAGGACTAGGAAAGAGAGATACCAACTGGCACTAGCTCTAGAATTTGAAGGATTGGTAACACAATTTTCTGATATATTTATGGCAGCTATGCATCTGGTAATGGTTATAAGCACTGAGTCAGGAACTTCTAGATCTGAGGTGTAATTTGTTAGACTTTGGCCAGTTTCTGCCATGGGCAGTTTATCCCATTTCTGTTCATACTTACAAGAGCTACAGGTGTTGTGGGTGTGCCTTCCACTAGACCAGATTGCTGCCTCTGGGAATTTAATCTTAGGATTGCATATAGCAGACAGTGGTGTGTTAAGTAAAAGTGAGAAGAATTGGTGCCCTAAGGCTGTAGAAAGCCAGGACAGGCTTTGAGACCAGAATTTTGCTATGAATGGAGATTTTTTAGTATTGCTTCTTTGGGAAGCACAGCACAACAGTAGTAGCCAGCTTCTTTAAAAATTCTTGGTCTCTGTAACTTCCCAAATAATCAAATCTGTTTGTACAGCCCCTCCTCCTGGTCAAAACAAAAGGCTCCAGAAGAAGAAGGAGCCTTACAAAAATCAGCACAACAAGGTGTGTTTGAGTTTAGGAAGGTGTTCTAAGGGCGAGGTAGTACTTGATGTCTGACCTAGCTGGACACTTTTGATTGGAGGGTCTGGCTGTTAATGTCAGTGTTACAGTAGGAGGATGTTGTGTGATGGGGCATTAGGAGATGAAATCCAGGGGGTCCTGGTTGCAGTGGCCATTATTGTGAATGGCTGCTTGCTGAATTTTTCCAAGTCTGAGCAATAGCGAGTGACAGTGTTAAGGTAACCTGACAGTGTTAGAGTAATTCTTCATGGGGAAAGATGTAATTTGGATCTTCTAGGGGGGGAGAACCAGTTGCTCCTGGTTGGTGTGGACAGCTTGCTGCTCTGCAGGCTGGATGTGTCTTGCAGAGATAAGATGATATGCTGCTGGTCTGTTTTGCCTTCCTGTGGCACTTGATTCAGTTCATTGTCTGATAAACAGCAGCAGGGAACTGGTGAACAGCTGGCTTAGGAACTCAGACCTACATTGGTGTGAAAGACACTCAGGTTACCTCTAACAAGTTTTTAGCCAGTCCAAGCCGTGGTCAGTTGATACAGTGTATTTATGAAATGCTTCTTACCATGTTGAAGCCTGTGTCTGATATAATTCCATAGATTGAAACTGGGTAAATAAAAACTCCAAACCAGAGTGTCTGCTTCCTGTCCCTCATGGTGGTAAAAGTATTTAAGTGACTCTCACAGTACTTGCACATAAGTCCATTTTCTTTCTTGAAGGAAATTTCATTTGAGTGGCTTTCACCTGTTCTGAAACTGCTCTGTTTTTTCCCTCAGAGCAAGTTTGATAACCTTTATGGCTGCAGAGAGTCCCTCATCGATGGCATCAAGCGTGCCACAGATGTCATGATTGCTGGGAAGGTGGCAGTGGTGGCAGGATATGGGGATGTGGGCAAGGGCTGTGCCCAGGCCCTGCGGAGCTTCGGAGCCAGAGTCATCATCACAGAAATTGATCCCATCAACGCGCTCCAGGCAGCCATGGAAGGTGGGAGCTGAGCAGAGCAGGAACTGGGGCGTCTGACAAGGTCTGCATGTCAGTGTAGAGCAGTAAATGAGAGCTCGCCAAGAAAGATTCAGTGGGTTTCAGCCATGTCCCTCCTGAGGTACAGTTGAATCCAGTTTAACTGTGGAATTCTTTCCTTGCAGTTAGGGAAAGTTTGTTACTAGAGGCCTTGAATGTGTGTTTAGAAGACCATTGGTGGGGGGTGGGATTGTCTGAGGGATTGTCTTTGAGTTGTGCAGTTCTAATCTCCAGTGTGGGATAAGGTTTGACTGGAATTAAAACATTAAAAAACACCAGGCCTTACCCTCGATGGGTTTTTTGAAGAGCAGTGCCATGCTCTGTCTGCTGAGCTCAGGGCATGCTCTGGAGCTGTTCTCCTCTGTGGGTGCCTCATGTAACTGTGCCTCTTGGTACCAGTTTATCCCATTTCTGTTTATACCTGCCAAGAACTGCAGGTGTTGTGGCGACACTTTTTTTGCAAATTTGACCCCCTGAATCCAGTCTTGAGTGCTGTGCCAGACTGCACAGATTGAATGCACAGATCCACTGATTTGGAAAGTGTGAGGGATGGGATGGTTTTTGTGCCATGTTGATGTTTAGCAAGACCACTATCCCACTACCTTGCATCATGTCTAGGCCAGATGTGGACAGAAACATTTGACTCATTCTTTCTCTGTGCTTTTCTACTTCTAGTATTGTGTCCCACTTGTTAATAAATGTTGGTAGTTGTGTAGAGAAGTAACATTCTCTCTTTTCAGGTTATGAAGTTACAACCATGGAGGAGGCCTGCAAAGAGGGCAACATCTTTGTCACCACCACTGGCTGCACTGACATTGTGCAGGGCAGGTATGGCCAAGACACTTGCTTTAGTGAAAGCATATCTGTACAGTTAGATTTCTTCTTTAAAATACAATTATAATCTGTCAGCAGTGTGGTTAGGCTTAGCACACAGTCTGACTTCTGGATATCAGAATTTAGCATGAATTTAGTGAGAAATTAAGTCTTTGGTCAGTTTGGTTGGATGTTGCCACATTGCACTTCTTCCTGGGTTATGGAATGTAATGATGGAGAAACAGAAGGTGCAGAGGGGTAGATTGACTTCTGGAGAATGAAGGCATCGGGGCTGAATTCTGTGTTAGGCCAGACAAATGTGAACAGGAGAGGAGGCAGGTAAAGGTTGAAAATGATTCCATCTGTGGGTGCGTATCAGCAGCTGAAACCAGTTTATTCTCAGTGTACTGCCCTGCAGTGTTTGGTTACTACTTCTTAGATCTCAGTTTATAGCCCCAGCTCCACAGAGACTCCTTCCTTTCTTTGCCGTGATGACTGTACATGTTATAATGCAAGATCAGATTAGGTGGGAGGAGATGTAAAACTGCTGGGAACTTCAAAGTCATGAAAATTATTTCTTCTGTGTAAGAAGGAGAATAACTGCAGGTATTTGTTTTGACCAATCAAACAAAAGGTTATTACTTTCCATAGTGGGGAAATACTTTCTCTCCAGTAAGTTTTTATATCTTTGGGAAATGTTCTTCCCTAGAAGCTTGACAGTCTTTTCCCGTAGACTTGCCATGCCTGGAGGGGTTACCAGCCCCACACACCTTGTAAGAGTCAATGCAGTTACTGAGCTGGGCACTTGTCAGGGCTGTGGATCTGCTGAGGGAGAAAACTGTGTGGATTAACTTTTGATACAACTTTTTTTCTTTTTCAGGCACTTTGAACAGATGAAGGATGATGCTATAGTGTGTAATATTGGCCATTTTGATGTGGAGGTTGATGCCAAGTGGCTGAATGACAATGCAGTGGAGGCAGTGAATATCAAACCTCAGGTGAGGCAACCTTTCCACAGACTCTCCTGGAAAAAAACGGTAGCTACTCAGTGTCCATTTCTAGAGGGTATTTCTCTTCAGGTTCTTTGGTGTTTCCAGCTTTGTTGGAAGCCACTGTTGCTCTGGTCAGAATGCAGATTCTGCTAACCTGGGATGAGCTGCACATGGTAGTCTTGGGCTGGCATTGTTTCCAGCCAGTGGACAAGGCCCTCTTGGTGATCTCTGGGGAGAGGTGCCTGGTATGTGTACATCTTTCTCCATGTGTTCCCACTTCCTTGAGAGACAGGAGCCTACTCTTAGTGCTGGTTGTAGAGACAATTAATTGCATCAAGTCCATTCAGCTTTGATGTTTAGGGCATGGGCAGGGGGTATGCAAATGTACTTGCTTCGATAGCCCTGAGCTGAAAACAATGCCATAGCTCAGCTTCTAAAAGCAAGGTAGATGAGCAATACAGAGCAGACCATTAGACACCCTATAAAACTTTAAGAGCAGAGCCCATAGATTGCCTGGTGCTTGACCTGAATCTCCTCTTGGGGAGCTCATGTAGCTCATGAGCTCGTTTGCTCATGCACTGCTCTGCAGCAGCACAGTCATGGTCCTAAGGGAATCTCAATGGAATGACTTTGGGGATTCTGTCAGAGTTTGAAAAAACTCGCACCTCTTTGTCTTCAAAGTGTGGTGTGTTTTTTTAATCTACTCTGAAATTGAAGACTCAGGAAAGCCTGCCTGCTGCTATGCCAAACTTGGGTTTCTCTTCCAGGCTTGGTCGCTTCATTTTAGAAACCTGCGTGGGCAGACCAGGCAGGATGTTTTACCCTTGCTCAGCTTGCATGCCTGCCATGTATTTGCTTTAAGCTATGGTTGTAGCTCCACAAGGAAAATCAGAATCTGAAAATTTCAGCTTTTCAACTGCGTGTCTTAAAGCAGAGAAACAAAACTGAACTAGATCAAAACTGTTTTGTCACACCAGCATTGAGTGAGAACCATAAAGCAAACCAAGCTTTATCTGAATTGGTGAGGGACTTCTGGTTACCTTTTGAAGAGGGAGTGTCCTTGCTATTAGCTGGATTTTGGGTCAGGTTTTGTACTTGTTAATAACACCACGCTCAAATGTACTTCTCAGATCTCTATCTGCCCTTCCAATTTTCATAACTTCCCTGTGGCTTATTGGCCACCTACATCAAAGTCTTACTAAGCACTTGGGAAAGGTATGTTGGGTCATTTTGCATGGCCTTAACCAGGTCTGGAGTTATACCCTCAAGTTCTCACTGTGTTCAGGTTTGTTCTTGCCCATGGCCTTAGTGGAGCTGACTGCTCAGCAGCTCTTCTCCTAGAGGAGCCCACAGGTACCTGCCTGCTTTCCGCTAGCTCATGTTGTTTTAAAACTAAACCTTGGACTGATTGAAGAATAAACACTGTTGAAGATTTAATTGGATGTTAATATGGCACCATACAAACTCCCTGCACAGAGGTAGTAAAACCCTTTTTAAATGCTTTGCTTTGAGGTACCAGTCTGGCATAGATGACAGAATGCAGTAAGTACAGTGTGGTCCCAGGTATGAAAATTGTAACAAGTTTCTGGTTTAAAAAAAAAACTAAAATTACCTTTTGAAAAGGATGGAATTGGGGTCAGGGTTGTCCATATGGATTAATGCTGAAGAAATCTAACTTTCTAAATATTCAGATTTTTAATAAAACTTGGCAGCTTCTTTTCTGTGTCCTGAACCAGAGAGGGGAACATAGTACAAAAGCAAAAATTCCTGACTTTCTATGAGGAACATCTCTCTTGATGAGAGGATTAATGCCAGGGCTGAGGGTGGTTAACTTCAGCTGGAGGTATAAAGTAACTGGGACTGTGTCCAGTTTCAATACCAGTGCTGGGCTGATTTAAGAGATCTTTAATAAGAAAAACATCTTACTGTGCCATTGTGACTGATGTGTTGCTTTCAGAGGACAGGTAAGGAGGAAATAGGCTTAATTACTGAAAAGCTGGGAGGTTGGTTTGGCTCTGGGTTTGCACTGCAGCCCTGCTCATGCGGTGTCTTGAGTATCAGAGACTGACCTGCAGCACAAACTCAACTCGAGAGGGCAAGGAAAGGTCAATGTCAATGAACTTTGACTTGTAAGTTATTTGCATATAATGTGAAGGGAGGTGCAAAGCAGCCAGAAAGTCCAGAGCCATGTAAATTCCAATGGGAAAAAGGAGGAGGCATTTGTCTAAGTGTGGAGAAGAGCTTATTGCTTGGATTAATTGAATTCTACTTCTGGAGCAATTTACTGAGTTTACAAATCAGCCTGTTTTGTCTGCCTGTATATGAGATGTGTTTCCACAGTACTGACTTAAGCCTCTGCTGGTACCACTACTATTTTGTATTTATTTCTGTGCATTAATTTTACATTTTCTTTGTTCCCCTGTGCATTGAATGACTCCTGTTAGCACAGGTTGCTGAAGGTGTGGGGTTCTATGCACAAGCCAGCAGCTGTCCAAGGGCAAGTTGTATGGATATTATGTGAGGATATAAGATTTTGACACCTAAATCACCCAATTCAGACTTCAAAACTGAAATGCTACTTTAACTGCTCAACTATCTTTCAGTAGTTCAGTCTGTAAATGCAGTCTTTGTTATAAGTAATACTGTAGCTGTTTTCAGGATTTTTCATGTTCTGCTTCCCATCTGGTTCCTTCTTTTGTTACTTCCTCCCATAATCTCGTGATGACCCATATGGCGTTTTTTAGGTGGACTGAGCACTGTCACTGCTGGTCCACAATGGAGAATTGGCATCCAAAATAACAAATGCAGCTGCTCAGGGGGGATCATTCTTATCCCACCTGCTGAGCACTTTTGGGCAGGGGAAATCAAGGCTGATTTAGGGCTGCTCTTTGAGGTGGTTACTGCTTGCATGTATTGTGCTGAAATCATAATAATCTGTCATGTGAACCTGAGAAGCAGAAAATGGTGCTGTGATTGAAGCATTACTGGGGCAGGCAGGTAAAGGCACACACCTCCACCTGCCTGAAGGTAAAATACCTGTTATAGAAAATATGGTTTGTATTGGTTTGCTCTTGGCATCTCTGCTGAAGTCCTGCACGAGGATGTTTTTTCAGAAGAGGGTATTGTTACAATTACAGCTTCATCACACGTGGCTTTTAACTTACAGGCTAAAGCTTTAAGAGCAAAATTGAAAATTGTGTTTTACTTAAATAACTTTTAGTTTCTGAAGTTTAAATACAGCTGTGAGGAAGGACCCTTTTAAGTCTGTCACAGTTGCTCTGCTGTGCTAGCAGAAGATAAATGGCCTGAAGCGTTAGGCTTTGTTGAAGTTGGTTGCTGATTATGTTTTAATTATTTCCAAAGTGCTCTACTCCCAAATGCTTGGTATGAAGTAAGCAATAAATACCAGTCAATACTGAATATTTTTGTGACTCATGGGCCATGTTGGTGTTTCATTATTGCTCCTCTAGGGTGAAGGCAGGGCAGAGAGGAGCTAAGGAGAGGTGGAAAGGAGAAGCAGATTTGAGTTTAACTTTGCAGGAGTCCAGTCTGGCCCAAGCACCATTTGGGGCACTTGCTAAATGACATTATCTGTCTCCTGAGTTGTGTGGGACAGTGACATTATCTGTCTCCTGAGTTGTGTGGGACTCTCACAGCTGGGGCCCTGTCTCCTTAGCCCATCTGAGCCTGGATTCTGTGTGCAGTTCTGCTGTCCGTAGGGTGGACTGGGAAGGATCATGCCTGTGGTCCTCCAAGAGCAAAGCAGGGTACACCAGGAGCCAGAACAGCTGTTTATTGTATGTACTGGCCTTGCATAGGTGGGAACAGTTCCAGGGGACCTTCAGCAGGCTGAGGGCTCCAGCTGTTCCCTATGTTAGATGCCAAGGCTCTGGACTGCTGCATGCAGAGGTGTTCCCTCTTCCCTGTCACCACACACCAGTTGTGACCAGTGGGTGTGGATGAACTGGGATTTACTGCTAGCAGCACATTCCCATCACAGCTGGCTGGGACTACACTGGTGTGTGGAAAAGCCAGGAGACTTGGAGAGCTGGTTGAATGAATTGGAGAGCTGGTGAAGTATGAAGCAGATGCCAAGATGCGTGTGCTGTGAAGGCCCAGGGTTGCTGCAGGCTTTGCAACCACCGGGGATGGAGAGAGGGGTGTCTCTGTTATACCTGTGTTGCTGAGGGGGCAGGGAGGCCCCCAGATTTGCCCCGTGGCTGACGTGGCCCTGCTGCTCCCACAGGTGGATCGCTACACCCTGCGCAACGGCCGCCACATCATCCTGCTGGCCGAGGGCCGCCTGGTCAACCTGGGCTGTGCCATGGGCCATCCCAGCTTCGTCATGAGCAACTCCTTCACCAACCAGGTCCTGGCACAGATAGAGCTCTGGACCCACAGTGACAGATACGCCGTGGGGGTCCACTTCCTGCCAAAGAAGGTGAGTGACAGTCTCACAGCAGTGCTGGTAGGGAAGGCAACTTCAGGTGTGGCTTTTTTGGTGCTTGAACTCATTTCCCTGCTGAGGGTTTTTGTTGCAAAGTGGTTCTGTCCTTCAGAGGATGTTTGGCTTTGGATGTGCTGAGTGTGAATGGGCTGTTTGTGTGCAGAACTGTGACAGAACATCCAGGCACTTCTTGACTTCTCTGAGGGGCTGGGAAGCCCTGTGCTGCCTCAGTACCTCAGTTGGAGAGCTTCTACCAGCCAGCTTGTTCCTTCTACAAACGTGTCCAGCAGCAAAGTGTAGTGGGCGGAGTTGAAGCTGGAGTGGAATTGAATCCCTTTTACTGTTGTTGATAGAGTCCTGATCCCGTTTGCACCTGAGAGAGCTTATCACAATCTGGTCCTAATAACTTCACAAAATATTAATGACATATTTCCTCAGATCTCCCTTTAAACTTATCTCTGCATTCTTTGTTCTTGGAAAAGTCTGGATCATGTCACAGCTTGCATATTCATTTTAGAAAACTAACATGGTTTTAATTTTCCAAAACAAGCCTGAGAATTTGAGATGGTTCATGGAAAAAGATGCTGGAGTAAAATCCTACTGCTTTTGGAGCACAACCAGGTGTGAGAGTAAACATGAAAATACTTTCCATTTGGAAAGTAGAATGTGTATGTTTGGGCTTACTGATGAGGTGTTTCCTGAAGAACTTCAGTTTACAAACTCATTAGTTAAGGATCAAGCAAAGCATACTAGAAATGCAGTGTAGGAGTGGATCAGCAAACTGCCACAATTTTGTCTTCAAAGGAACAATCTTATTGACAGTTCTATTGAAAATAGATCCCAGTGTTGCTGATAAAATGTGACTTCATCCTCTCACTGAATAACAATTTTTAGTAAGCATATTTGAACTGGAAATACATAGAAATGAGAAGTAATGCCCAGAGCAGTTAAATAAGAATTTGCCTGTTAGGGGAGCATATGGTAGTGATCTCCTTAGGTTCATCCACTGTGACAAAACACTTTTGACCCTCTGTGCCTCACAGAGGGCTTTATTCAAAGAATAAAGCAGTCACCTTGTCAGAACCAACAAAAGAGCTTTCTGTGATAATTTTCTGGGTTAATGCCTTTCCTTGTTCTGTGCAATTGCTTTGAGGTCTAAATGCAAGACTTAACAATTACCAAGTACCTTACACTGCAGTTTCTTTGACTGCAAGACTATTGCTTTGGCCATTACAAATGTGCACACGTTTCTGCAATATGTGTTGCTGGAAATCCAGGAAAACTCTTGTCTCTGTGTTCTTGGCACCAAATCTGTCCTGCTTAGCTTTGATTTTAAGGTGAGAATGTCTGCTTACCTTTGTCTAAATTTGTGTGTCTCTGTGTCTAAGTCTTAAAGTCCCCAAGTTGAAACAGCTGTGAAACAATTGATCCCTGCTGCTGCTTGAAAACCTCATCTGGGAATTGTCAGGGACTCAGTTCCTTTTCAAGTGGGTGGAATCTGTCTTAAATTCACCGGAAATACACCTGTGAGAGCTTCACACCTCAGTCTAATCAACCAGATGAGAATACAATTTCTGACCCCCCCCTTTTTTTGTTTCATGGCATCCTGACAGGATGTAGTAGGCTTAAATACTTGTTTCCCTTCTAAACATGGATCGTTCCCTTAGGTTTTCTTACTTTCACAGTTTACCTGACTCTTTGGTGGATTTCATGGTTCACTGCCACCATTTCAACCATTTCCCCTTAGATTTCTGATTTTGTCCTGTCACCTTTGGCTGTACTGGTTCCCAAGAGGCCAGGTCCACAGTGGTCACTGTGAGCAGGCTGAGTTGCAGTGAATTACCCTCTGTGCAGATGGAGCTTTTTACCTGGTTTGTGGCATGGCATTACTTCAGAGTAGTGGCTTTGTTACCACAGGCCCTTGGAGGGGGAAATCCAGGAGTAGTTTTTGAATCATTTAAGTCCTGCTGATTCACAAGCTGCAGGTTTGGCCCTTGATTGTTTTGTTTGTCTACTGCCCTTTGGTTATATTGCAGCCTTTCATGTCTACTTAACTACTATGAGGGAAATATTGCTGGTCTTCTCTGTGCTGCTGGGATTTAGTCTTACCTTGTATCAGTTCCCTCTGCAATGATTGCCTGGTTTTTGCAGGAGTTACAGATAGTCAGACTTGTCCTTGATCCCTGCATGTGCTGTCCTTTCTACCTCTGAATATCCCCTGTGGCTGTACATCCCCCTCTGAAACAGCAGCTTGGTCAGCATCCTCCTGTTTGTTTTCTGATTCTCCTTGACCTACTCCTGGACCACTTAACTGCCTTCTAACTTCATAAATTTTTCAGTTTCTTGAGTTTACACATCTGCCTGACATCTCTGGGATAGAGAAATTTTATCAGCCTTTCTGTGTGTCCTACAGCCCACCTTGGTTTTAGTCTTCATGAAGACAGTGCCAGTGGATACAAGTAGTCTTGCTGTACTGGAGATTCTGGAATGAATTATTCCAGAATCATTATCATTATTCATGTGCCCCTAAGATGGGATATCTGGAGAGGGCAGGAATTTTTTTCCAGTGTTAGGACTTACATAATATCATAGGATGACAGTGTAGTATGTCCAGGTGTCTTTGTAGTGGAAGCTGGGACTTTATCATTTTACCAAACTGGATATTCTTTTATCTGAGGAGTTTGATCTTTGTTCTTTGCTTGCTGGATGGATGTGAATACTTGCTGGATGGATGTGAATATGTAAATCGGATTGAAACGGGTTTGATTATATGAAATTTTGTCTCAATTAACCTGACTCCCTCAAAAGCACAAGGCTCTTCGATGTGAGTGCAGGTCTGTGCTCAGACAGGTGAGGGATGTTGGCAGGAAATAAGCTGTGTCAGTGTAAGTCCCCCTTGTTGCTGCTGTTGATTTCCACATATTCATTTCTCCCTCTGGACTCTGACTTCCTGAATTAATAGAACTCTGTTCTAATGTTCTTATCTCATTGTTTTGTTTACCAGCTGGATGAAGCTGTGGCTGCTGCTCATCTGGACAAGCTGGGTGTGAAGCTAACGAAGCTGAGTGACAAACAGGCCAAATACCTGGGCTTGTCCAGAGATGGGCCCTTCAAGCCAGACCACTACAGATACTGAGCAGGTGGCACTACCCAAAAACCAAAGTGCAGGGATACAACCTTCCAAAGCTCTTGTGTGTGCTGGGCTTCTGAGGACAAGCCTTTTGCCATTTTCCTCTCAGTGCTGCACAACCCCTTCCCTTACCAGGGAGCTTTCAGGGCCCTGTCAGTGGATGAGGATCACTGACTCCTGGAATTAGAATTGGTTACTTAGCTAATGTCACAGTGAAAAGGATCCTGTGCACCTTTTGTTGGTTTATAATGCTCCAGTAAGGGGAGCAGGACAGAAGGTGGCTAAATAAGAATATGGACTCTTGCCACACAAATGGCTGACAGCTTTGAACAGGCACACCATGAGGTGGGGAACAGTTTCTGCAGGGAGATGCTTTTGCCATGTCCTGCTCCAGTCAGGTGAATGCCAGTAGGAGACTGGCAGTGTCAGGCCCTCTCCACAACAGTGCCCTGGTAAAATGCATATTGTGAAATTGGAGGAAATAGCGAGGATATGGGTTGCTTGCTCTCCTCACTATAAAAGCAACTCTGCCTCCTGTTCAGATATTAGAGCTGGAGCTTTTTCCTGGGTTAATTTACTCCATCAGTTTTGGTCAGAACCAAGACCATTTTGTGCTTCTGCCATACCAGCTTAAGGAGAGGTGAGGCAAGAGACTTTTAGCAGCATTCAAGAGTGTTGTGAGCAGCTGAGGAGCCACTGAGGGGTATCATTTGGTTTAGGGGCCTTGTTATGTCCTCTGCAGACACCAGCAGCACACTGCTACCCCCTACTTGATTTCTCTGACTTGTCATGTCTGCTGTATCATGTTTGTCACTGACTTCAAGTGCTTTTATTAAAGATCTGTGGCCTGACTTGTTTTGTGCAGTGAGATGTTTTGGGGTTTGCCATGGGTTTGTTTACCATTGTGTGATCTTTAAGCTACTGAAAATATTTGATGTATCCACATGGGGTGTCCTGAAGGCAAAAGCCCTTGCTGTGGCTGCTCTGCATCTTGTGCTGGGGCTGGGAACAGCTGCTTCAAAGGAAATATTTGAAGGGCTGAATCTTACAGGATGGTCACTCTGCTCATTATGAATTAGCTCCATATGCCATGGAAACTTTCTTGCCACTATCCTCTTCAGTCCAGCATTGCACTGCGGACCACCTCTTGTTTCTGGATGTGAGAAGATAAAAGGTTTGAAATGATGTTACAAAGTGCTTGAAATTCTCAGATTCATGCCCAAACCTCAGTGATCAGTTGGATGGTGTGGAGCGTGAAGTGTTGGAGGAGGAAACAAAAGAGATGAGTAAACAAGATGTTGCTCAGTGTTCAGCTTTTTTCATGGTTTTGTTTTGCATTGACCTCTAAAAAGCACCAATTTGAACTGAATTAGGGTCCCACAGGGGCCCCATAAATGACTCCATTAATGGTGGTTATCCTTCAAGAGGCACACAGCAGTTGAGTACACATATAAATGTAGGTGATGTGCACCTTGTGCTTGTGGCACAGAGTAACAATGGTGGAAAATGTCACTGTGGTAGAACAAATGCAGCAGGAAAATAAGGACTGCTGGTACCCTTATTCCTTAGTTTCCACTACTTGGGCTTTGGCTTCTCAACCCATTTCACAGCTGAAATCTGCTATGCTGAAGTGCAAGGCTGTAATTCTGCTCTTAGATCATGGGTTCCTAAAATTCAATTAGGAAGGGCCACCCAGAGGTCTGGTTCATCCCTGTTCTCATACCAGGGCCATGCTGAGATGAACTTGCCCAGAAGAGTTTCAGTTGTCTTGGGGCAATCACATCATCTCCTTAGGCTTCTCTCCCAGAATGTGACCACCCTCTGGTGAAAGTATTTTTCTGTACATTCAACTGGAATTTCCTGTGTTACAGCCTGTGCTGGAGAGGTTTCTCCAGAGGTTTCTCCATCTGGGGAGGAACTAGTTCCATCTTCACTACCTTCGTGATTCCGTAGACAAATCAGGGAAGTGTCCAGACCACCTCTAAAAATCTCATCTGCTTTGCCCTGGGTCAGGGCATTAAAGTACCACTGTGAGAGCGAGAACTGTTCTGTGACTTCCTAGCACAGTGCATTCATTAACCAAACCAATGAAAATCTGATTTGCTGCTGAAAATCCACTGTTGTGAGCAAGTTAGCAATGTGGGATTATGTTGTTTTGATAAAATGCAGAATTTATATTTCGAATATATTTATTAGGTCTTGTATTTATTTTTTGCTTATTTTTTGTTATTATGTTATTAATGTTATTTTTCTATATTGTTTGTTGAAGAGGATTAGATCAAACACAGGCCCTATAAAATCGCTGGCAGAATTTCTGTGCCTCCTTCCCAGTGCAGTTGTGGTTTGGTAGCTGCAGCACTGCTGTGGTCAGTACCTGTCAGCAGAGTGGTTTGGAAACTGGTACTGCAACCAGGAGCATGTTGAATATTTTTGTTCAGCCTTTTTTTGTGCACTACACATTCTTTAGGTACAGCTGCTCAGCCTCAGTGGGGTCATCTTAGTTCTCACTATGATATGAGCTGTTTGAACTCTTTCTCAAGGGCAATTTTGAATAATCTGCAATAAAATACACAGATTATTATTCCATTTCAGAAGCTTTCCAGGATGAATGGAAGACTTTGAAACCTGACCTTTGGTGTAGCAGCTGATCTCCTTTAAAAAAATACGCGCTGTTTTTCCACGTTGTGACTCGCTGCTGGTTTCTTAACATGTACAATCCATATTACAGCCAAAGTGTGGGCAGGGAGGCCGTGGCACCAGGTTTGTCCAGCAGGAGCAGGGCACTGACTGCCCCCTGTGCTGGCGCTGCTGAGGCACCACCTCAAATCGTGGGGGCCGTTTTGGGGCTTCTCACAAGAAAGATATTGAGGGGCTGGAGTGTGTCCAGGGAAAGGAACAGAGCCAGGGAGGGAGCTGAAGCCCCAGGAGCAGCTGAGGGAGCTGGAAAGGAGCTCAGCCTGGAGAAGAGGAGGCTCAGCGGGGATCCTGGGCTCTGCACAGCTCCTGACAGGAGGGGACAGCTGGGGGCGCCGGGCTGTGCTCCCAGGGAACTGGGATGGGACAAGAAATGGCCTTGAGTCGTGCCAGGGGAGGGTCAGGGTGGATATTGGAGGAAATGTCATGGAAAAGTTGGCCAGGCATTGGCACAGCTGCCCAGGGCAGCGGTGGAGTGTCTCTGTCTCTCTGGGTCCCCCCAGGAACCCCGGCCAGCCCCGACTCGGCAGACAGCGGGGCACACTCGTGCCCGAGGGTACCAAGGCAGCTGGGCTAGTCGCCTTTGCAGCAGAGGACACGCTAGAGAGCCGGCACAGGATAAAAGGGCCGACCCTTAGCAGGGGCTAATCCAAGGTTTAATTCCGAACTCCCGGGAGCTCCCACACCTCAGGGGGCCTCCTGCTGAGAGGGAGCGGTGCCAAGGTTACATTTACAGGGAGGGTGGAAACCAAAGGTAGATACGTTTGCTGACCAATAAAGAAACTTCATGGATGAACACTTCGGGAACGGACATTTGGGATAGTATATGGGGTAGCACTTGGGGGGTTGACCCCTGGCCTCTGACTAATCACTCGACTACCTGGACCGAAAGTTCTAGATAGGGAGGATGGGACGCTGAGTGACTGACAGAAAGCCAGGGCGGGGATTTGGGGATGATCTCAACAAAGGAGAGGGAATGCACAGGTACAGGGAGGGGGTACAATCTGGGGTAAACCATTTGGGAAAAATACGGAGATACAAAGACAAAACCATTACAAAGTATAAAAACACATTACAACAGTGGAGTCTCCATCCCTGGAAGGATTCAAAAGTAGCATGGGTTAATGGCAAACTTGGAGGTCCTGGGGGAATGGTTGGACTCCATGGTCTCAAAGGTCTTTTCCAACCTCAATGACACTGGAATCACTCAGCCCTATTGCTTTCTTGCTCTTTATGGGCAAGAACACAGCTGATGGCAGAGTTTTGCTAAATCATTCACAACTGGTTTTTTTCCCCTCCTTTCTCTTTGTTTCCAATCCACATGCTGTTAATTCAGAGTTCACTCTAGCCTGAGGTTGAGCATCTAGACTGCCTAACTACAGATTGCCAGAGCCATTGTGGCTGCTTTACAGTGGTTTTAGCAGAAGCTAATGAATGAAGAATAGCACTGAGGAGAGCCTGACTTCTGTAGGTGCCCAGGCTGGGGAGTGTCCCCTCCCCAGCACCAAAACCCCTCAGATGGGCTCCTCTGGCATCCCACATCTGGCTGCTGAGTCAGAGGACAGTGACAGGCTCCAGCTTTTCTCACTTCTGGGTCTCTGCACAGCAGATGTTGCAGCACTGGGCGAGATGTGAGCCACGGGCCCCCTGGGTCTGCCAGGGGGTCTGGAGAGGGGGAGCTGGGTCACTGCGAGCACAGGGAGGGCTGGCAGGGGCAGGGGGCAGCCGGGGTGAGATCCAGTCTCAGCCTGGTGAAGCTCAGCAGGTCTGGTGTCTGGATGAATGCACAGAGCGGTGTTTGCTCCCTGTGGCAGGTGTGGGGAGAGGCTGTCCCAGAGCAGCCCTCAGGCCCCTGTCCCAACCAAGCTGGGCAAATGCACAAAGTCCCAAAGCAGCCCTACCTTGAGTTCAGCAGCCTCTTCCCCCAGCCTTGTTTGCAGGCTCATTTTGAGGGGCAAAAAAAAAAAAAAAAAAACCAAAAAAAAAACCACCAAAAAAACAAAAAATGCAAGAAGTGAGATTTCCACCTGTGCCCAAAGGAGGTGCAGTTTGGGAAAGTGTGGGCATGGGTGAGGAATAGGTGGAGCTCTGTGTGCTCTCTTTCATACAACAGCAGCTGGCTCAGATTTGCTGCTTCCTCCCACCCTTATCTCCCCAATACCAGCAACCACAGGCTGAGAACTGAAATAGCAAGTCCACTCTAATCAATAGCTGTTCCTTAAATTTAGCCATTCCTGGCGTTTAATTTAGCAGGGCTTTTCCTGCTGTTTCTTTCTACTTGATCAGGAAAAAACCCTCAGTAGTAAAGTAGTGCTAAACCAGGTTTGTTTCCACACTGGGAAAAGTTATTGTTTCATGCTGTGTTCAATTTCAGGTTGTTATTTAGCACCTTCAAGTGGTTTTTGCTGTCCCATTGCCTTCAGTGAGGTTGGGTTGTTCTGGGTGGTAACAAGCACTGTCATCCTGGCAAATTTGTCCCTGCAAATTGATGGAATCCAGTGATCAAATGAAATTAATTATGAAATATTGTACTCATGGTACAATGAGACAGCTCTAATTTGGCCAAAAGTAATCAAGTATTTCTCAAATGTCTGTCAGACTAATGTTATGAATAAAAAGTTATCTATTTT
>JAGGNK010009715.1:0-31805 GCA_017590115.1 Montifringilla adamsi
CTTGTTTATTTCTCTTAAATCATGGAGGAGCTGTCACTTATCCTTCCCTGGCTTTTTTATTACAATAACAG
The DNA here is from genome assembly GCA_017590115.1 of Montifringilla adamsi. NCBI lineage: Eukaryota > Metazoa > Chordata > Aves > Passeriformes > Passeridae > Montifringilla > Montifringilla adamsi. The sequence continues at coordinate 72 of JAGGNK010009715.1, forward strand.
CGGACCCCGACAAGTTGTGTCTTCAATGTGTCCTTTAGCCAATTGCTCCTCTACAAGCTCCTTGAGCACCTTCAGCTTTTCCTTGCTGAGTGGCCACTGATTTACCCAGACTGGATTATCATCCAGCCATGTTAACTTGTGGGCAGGGCGCTCCACAGTGGCCACTTCTAAAAATCCTGGGGTGTCTTAGGGATGACCAATTTGACCCCTCACTGGGACATGGTGTCTCTCCCTACAAGGAAGCTTTGTAATTACTGACAAACAGACGGACACTGGCCAATTTTCCGCCTGGCCTCTCAATTTGCATGACGCTTTTTGATAACTTTGCCATTGTGACTCCTCCTACACCTTGGATTTTACCAGCCATGGGTTGCAAATCCCAATGTGACAGCCATAAACTTTCAGGTATGATTATCACATCTGCCCCCGTGTCAACTAACCCTTCCACGTGGAGATGGTCTGCTCCATGCTTTAGGTTGCATCCCATAATAGGTTTGTCCTTGCCAGCCACTTCTGCCCAGCAGACACCAGGTGCCTTGTCATCAACTGAGATTTCTGCTGGAACAGGAATGGCCTCGCTGATGATTTGCCCCTTGGCCAAATAGAAGGATGGCTGTGGACAGCATGCCAGGAGAACGAGATTAGGTATGTCCCCCTTGATGGTCATGGGAGCCACCTCAATCTCCATGGGTGTGTGTGCGGTGTCCCCAGTAACAAAGTACTCACTGTCCAATCTTGTGCGATCTACTGTCAAGTCCTGTGAGTCCTCTGGCAGGTCCACTCCAATGACTGTCCACTGGGTAGACATGAAAATGAAAGCTTTGGTGGTCACAAGCTTGAAATACTTGTGAGGCCACCAGATTTTGTCCTGTAAACATTTCATTTGTTATCCCACACCCCGCCTCCCTTCCTCCCCCTTTTCTGTTTTGAGGGAGGTTTTCCCCTTAAGGAAGCCGGCTGCATTTATGTCATGGCGCAGTGCGGGCTAGCACTCATGTCCCAGTTTTTTGGTTGGATGGTTTTCTTCCTGTGTTGCTGGCTTTGGGGGCAGTCTCTGGAAAAGTGTCCTGGCTTTTTGCATTTGAAGCAGATGACATGTTGAAACTGTTCTGGTGACATCTATAGTCTCCTCACTCCAGGAGATACAGCTGCCACAGTCCCCGAGTTTGTCAGCCTTGCCCACACCTCCTTTGCAGCAAACAGTTCTGCCTTCCTAGCACATGCCTCAATCATCTCAGTGTAGGTGGAGGGCCGAGAGGCAGTCCCAGGAGCATCCTGCTGCAGACGTCATTGGCATTTCTCTGTGCCATCTCTTTCACTATCTCCACCAGTGTCCTGGGGTCTCGTACTTGTATCTCAACTTGTGCACGGAAAGTCTCAGAAGGAGACTGTTTAATGTTAAGGTAACTACCCCTAGCTTCAACAGTCAGCAACTGGTTAAAAGCCTTGTCCGCAGCTTTCGAGATCTTATCTAGAATGAATTTTGATAACACCTGAGCTTGGTCCTCAGGCTTAGCCCACTCGCCCTCGCCGCATAGATGCTCATAAGTGATGTCGTTATTTTCTAAATCTTTGGCACCCTGTGTGCTTTGCTTAAGTTCCACCAAGAGTCCCCTCAGAGATCTCTTCCAGGAGCTTTCCCATAGATCAAACTCTGATCGGGTAAGCAGGCAGTGGAAAAGATCTAGGAGGTCAGTAGGAACAAATTCAAGAAATGTTAACGTGGCTGTCATCATGCTTCTAAAAATTTTGCTACATCTCCCAAACTCTGACTTTTACATAATTCTCTTTTTGTTTGGTAGGAGAAAGGCTGATATTTTCTAGGCCCGCTTCTACCACCAGTATATAAGACAGGAGCTACTGAGGGAATTACTTCCTCCCCCTGGTCTTAAACACCAGGGTTTTCCCTTTTGGCCCCACCCCCATGGGATTGGGCATGAGGGCCACTCCCAGCTTGGGAAAGGCAGGGGACCACCACCCCACCCCTCGGCCCCACCCTCTCGGGACCCACGTGGGGGGGTGTGGCAAACAGGAACAGGCAGGGGGGCGGGGCAACCATGGGAACCAGGAGCGGGGTTGGAGGATGACATCATGGAGGGCGGGGACATGGAGGGAGGGAGGGGGAGGAGTGTCTGATGGAAGGAAGGAGTTGTGGGACCGGAATAGGTTGGGGACAGATGGGCGATTGGGCATGAGGGCCACTCCCAGCTTGGGAACCAGCAGGGGCACCACCTCCTCCCCCGGCCCCACCTCTGTGGGAGCTGGGAAGGGGACCACCCCGTACCCTGGCCCCACCCCCTTGGGAACTGGACAAGGGACTACCCCATGGAGGGCGGGGACATGGAGGGAGGGAGGGGGAGGAGTGTCTGATGGAAGGAAGGAGTTGTGGGACCGGAATAGGTTGGGGACAGATGGGCGAAAGGGATTGTAGGAAGAAGAAAGATAGGGTAAGGGGTCAGCCACATGGTCCCTGCCATTTTGGCCCCTGACCATGCGGTCGGCACCATTTTGAATGCCAACCATGTGGTTATTGCCATTTTGGGGATAGGGGAGGTCAGCACGTGAAATCGGGGAAACAGCAACTGGGTTAGAGGAGTGCAGGGAAGGTGCTCTGTCAGCCTGTGCACAACTGCCAGAGCCAGGGTACTGAGCGGGAGGTGAGGGAAACAGTGGCTGTGCCAGGTACCCTGCGATTGCTGGGGTGCCTTGCTTGTGCCTCTCAGTTTAGGGGCAGAGGGTTTGGGAGAAAGGGTAGGGGAAGCCACGGGAGGGGAGATTTGCTGTGCCTGTCCCTTCAAATTCCTCTTAAGCACTTCTTTCCAAATCACAAGGAACACAGGGAAGAATTTAGACACTGTCCTGTTGCACTGTTCCGCTTTTGCTGTTAACAGCGCTCTAATTTTGTCCCGGGCAGAGACAGAATTAACATTCTGCTGGGTAAACTGAGGGAAATGAAAAGATATCCAGCGAACAACCCGTTTCAAAACTGCTTTGGAAACCTTAGCGTTTCCACTACTTAGGGTATCTAGAACTAGGATATAAATGCTTCTCTGTGTTGCAGAAAAGTTTGCACCCATTCTGATGTTATTTGCTCTCTGCAACACTTAGAATCTACCTTCCCGTACAAGCACAGATGGCAAACTGAAAGCACTGTGTCCACAGCCAATCCGGGAAAGAGTCTGGGCAGCCTCCCCCCCTCCTCCTCTCTGAGGGAGGAACGAAACTGCTTGCGTGCAATCTGACCAGTTTTTAAAATGGCGGGGGGCGGCTGCCGTGCCACTCCAGGCCACGTGGCCACTGCGCTGGGGTCGGTGCCTCCCGTGCTGGTCCAACTGGTGCTTGCTGGGGTCCGCCGTCGTCTGCGCACTTCCACTTGCAGCAAAAACCCAAGCCACAGCTTCTGCAGCCTCCCACGGTCCCACCACGCCGAAACCCACCCGTGCCGCTGAAACCCACCTCACGCACCTGACGCTGCCGCTGCTGCTGCCCGTAGCCCGGGGGCCATTGCACCCAGCACCGCACCCCCCGGATCCGCTCTGCCGCTAACTGCAGACCTTGGAGCTGCTCCGTCTGCGTTTGGACCGTGCGAACCCGCAAAAAACGTGGGACACACAAACCCTCACTCTTGGGGCCGGACCTTTCCCCTGCACCAGGAACTAACCCCCACCCTCCGGGGATTACTCCGGGGTCCCCCTAGCACTGGCGGGGTATACTCACTCCTCCTAGGGACCACGATAGGCTGGAACAGCTGTAAGGGAAGTCCTCGTCCTGAATTGGTCCGCCTTGGGCTGGGCGGGCTGCCGGTCCCACCCTCCTGCCTCCACGCCAACCAAAAAGTGACGAAGAAGTCAGAGGAAGCTGGAAGTCCCAAAATCTAACATAATCCACATGTGAATTACCAGCGTCTGCGTGACGTCTCTAACCACGTGGGAGACGATCATGTTGGGGGCCAACTCTAAGATTCGTGTCTGGACAGGTTGTTCGGGTCCAATCTGGCCAGCTATGGACCCCAGCCCACATGATCATACATGGACAAAGGCAAAAGACAAGAAACGCTCTTCTCCACGTGGGGACAAATGTCCTCAGTTTATTTCCAGGAGAACACCAGATGGAAAAGAGGCCCAGATGGAAAAGTGGCCCAGATGGAAAAGAGAGTGTCCCCTTCTCGCGGGGGGGACACTTTTATACCCAGATAATTGGGGACGGAGGAAGAGGACCACAGCCAATGGGATACAAGTGAGGAGGGGCAAGGGGAGGGGTAAACCAGGGGGAGAATGTTCAATCTTCACCTCCCTTCCACTCTGGTTATTGAAGCTTATCAGGTTTGGTTTTAGCAAACTTAATGTTTTGGTGATTTAATGATCAAAGAAACAATAAGAGTCTGTGAAGAAACTTAACTAGTGCTGGGTAAAAGTGGGCACTGTTTACAATTAATTTAAACAACTAATTAAAAATTAGTTAAGGGAAGTTATATAATTTCCAACATTTGCATGTGAAAAGGCATGGTTTACCTTAACACTTTAGGTTAATAGTTATGCAAATTATTCACAAATTTATTTCCTTTTTAAGCTATGCCCAAATTTATGTAAATTTCCAAGTACCACCAGAACTCCCAGAGTCTTAAAACAAGGAAGAGGATATGCCCTTGCCTGCAGTTTTCTTCCTCAATTAAAGTTTCAGGTGGGTAGATAAAAATTCCCTTCTATTCTGTTTTACTTATTTGTTGTCCTCTGATCCCAGTTCAGGAAAGTAATTTCTATGAGGAAGAAAACAAGTTAGTGCATATGCCAAGTATCAGAATGCCCTTTTCTGATTATTCATAACCATAAGTACATGCCCCTCGGGGCAGAAGTGACTGTTGGGGTTGTGCATATGAACAGTATCTGGGCTGGGTTGCCACATCTCAGCACAGAGGTGGTGGTAGTAAAGCAACAGCATTAACTGGTTTAGAGAGTGACAAAGTATGTGGGGAAATGACAGAGCAGGGAGGGGAGAAGGTCCAATGACAGACAGCAGAGAGGAGAAGTAATTTCGACATTTGAATTATCCCTGCCTGTAATTCATTTTTACATAGTAGCCTGATGTATTCATTTGTTGCTTAGCTGGATAGACTACACCAATATAAACTTAGCAGAAGTGTGAATAGCTTTTTCTCAAAGTACTAATCTGTAACAGATCCTTGTTTCCAATCCTTGTCATTACTGTTATACCCTTGAGGTTTACAAAGAAGTCCCAAATTCTGAGCATTTTCTTTTGTGCACTGAAGAAATACCTGGTGCTCAGCAGTTTACTTACTATCCCCACAAGAGCCCGGCATTTGGTCGCTGGGATAATGGAAGTTATCCTTTTTTCCAAAGCAGTTGCGTAGATACATGTGATGCCTTAAAGGACCTAGAAATGAAACAACACACATTCAAGACAATATTAGTACAGGAGGTAATGTAAATGCTCATCTTTATGGGAGGCCTCCAGGGATAGATATGGAAAAATGCCGACCCCTGCACAGGGTGAATACAGTTTTATAAATTTAGCAAATTAGCATAATTTACAAGAATCACCAATTAGAGACATAAGTGGTGAGGTAAGTCCCCTTTGGTTCAATCATTTTCTAAATCCCCCCCTTAGATAGGAACTAAACTTTGTTTACGAAAATGTGTCTCGAAGAGCTGGTTTCAACCTTGGCTCCCAGGAAGAATCAAGACAGGATAGGAGCCTTGGACCATCCAGCTTGGATCCTCTGGAATGTGTTTTCTGTTTTCCTCTGGAATGTGTTTTCTGTTTCTGCCTATCAGGGTAGGGAAAAGTACTGGGGCTAGCTACAAAAACAATAATAGGCTACAGAGCTACAAATATATGTGTAAAGAATATAGAGAATATATAAAAGCAAAAAAGGCAAAAATCAATTTGGCTTCACTTGCATGGTCCTCACAAAAGCACTGTATAACAGATCAACAAAGCCCTAAAATGGAAGAAGGCTCAGAGAAGGCAGCTCAGTGAAAATGCAGACAGGGAATATGCTCATGAAGCTCAGAGAAGAATGTTGTAACTGACTGTTGCAAACTAATCTTAACACAAAGGGGACCGGATGGTGGGCTTTTGTGTTAGGTTTTGTCCTAGGGTGATTGTATGATGCTTTTATCCCCAATCATCTGTTCTGTTTATGCTGGATATTATATTCTGTGCCTTCAAGACTGGTTCTGAGAGCGAAGGTGGGGAGAAGAAGAAGCACGGAGTTTGTTATCAGAGACTGCACTCACTCCTCTGTTATATGTGCCTCCTTGAGCCGGGTCTCATAAGCTCTTGGAGATCTATAACACACCCAAGATAGCTCAGCTACCTTTGGAGGCATAAAATCAGCAGGATGGCTTCTGTTGCAGTGTTGGAAACAAAAAGGTTTAATAAAAGGCAAATAACAAACAGAAAAACCGATCCAGGTGCAAGAGGTTCTTGCTCCTGGTAAAACACCTCACAAAAGCAATTAGTTTCTTTGTTCACTTCTTTTTCTAGTAAATTGCCCAGGCAGGACTTTTTGGCTTCTGTCCAATTAGCTATCCTTAAGTTTGAGGTGACGTCCCCTAGGGCTATGAGATGCCTTTTCACCAGATCGAGGAGACAAACTTCTGGGCTTCTTTCCTTTTTAGGGTGACAAAAGGTAGTTTTGCCACTCTGTCAACAGGGGGCACATTCCTACGCCACACCCTTTCTATACATCTAAAAAAGAAATAGGAGAAAGGAACATGAACTGAAAAAGTCTCACCCTTGCTGACAATTTGCAGTTATGCCAACAATTTTTAAATTTGGTTCTAATCTTCTGTCTTAACTTTGGTGAAATGTTTTTCCCAGCAAGCCTCAAATTTCTGGCTATATATGATTTGAACATAGAGGTAGGTTAACAACTTTTTGACACAACAACAATAACTTATAGAACTTTTTCAGTGCAAAAACTCTTTTAAACAATTTTAACTAGATTTTAACTAGTGCAAACTTAGAAAACAGTCTTTGCTTCCAGCTGTCGCTCAGTTGTTTGTGCATTCTTCTTCTGGTGTCTTCTGCTGCTCTCAGATCAGCTGTACCTGTGGCTTGACATTTTTTGCAGGGACCCATCAAAGACCTGCATTTGTAGAAACACATGCAAACCCCCTCCCCCAAGTCACAAGAGGATAGGGTCCCGAAATCTGTCCTGTCTCCGGATCCTTTATGAAGACTGGTGGCCTTTCCTTGAGCTTTGCTTGACTGATATTACTGAAATGTCTGAAAATCTGCGGTACTTGCTCCATAAAAGAATTATTTAAGAAGTTAAAAACATATACAGCTTTATTCAGCCTGTCTATTGTAGAAAGCACTTCTGTCCCTCCTTTCTGTCTTTCAAGGATCATTTTCAGTGACCTGTGTGCTCTTTCTACAATAGATTGGCCTGTGGAAGAATGTGGAATACCTGTGTTATGTTTGATACCCCAAGTTTTGAAAAACTCCTGCAGTTTATTAGAAATGTAGGCTGTGAGAAGGTGTCTATTGATACATGTATATGTTTGAACCATGCAAATGACTGATATTGAGTGATGTCAGTTTGCCATATCTGCAGGCTATTTAAGCCTCGAGGGTTAACTCCTGTTGCTCTTGCTGGTATAGCAAATTTTTGGCAATCTGGACATGATTGAACAATTGCTTTTGCCTGATTCTGAGAGATGTTAAACATTCTTATTAGAGCAGGTGCATTTTGACGATAGAAAGCATGGCTCATTCTGGCTTTTTCGATAACATTAGGAAGTGTATTCTGTATTGGCATGGCTAACAAATCAGCCATGGCATTACCTTCTGCTAAGAAACCTGGAAGAGAAGAATGTGAATGAATGTGCATGAATGTGCATTACAAAGTAAGGTTCCTGTTGCATGGAAAGAAGGAATATTAATTTTTTGAGTAAACCGTATAGCTGATCATTGGAAACCTCTTAGCAGAGATCCTTCTGCTCTCTCCATTACACCTGCAACATAAATTGTATCCATTACTAAATTAAAAGGAAATGTGAATTTTGAAAAGACCCGTATAACTGCTGCTAGCTCTGTAATCTGTGCAGAACCAACTACTTCCTCAATATCTGATTCCCAGTTTTTGGTCTCTGGATTTTGCCAAGCAATCACAGATTTTTTTGAATTCCCAGAACTGTCTGTAAAAAATGTGATTGCATCTAGGGGCATGACTTCTTAAGGGCTTATGAATTAATTTTAAGGATGAACTTAATAGCTCATGTTTGGGACAATTGACTGAAATTTTTCCTGTAAAATTTTCTAAGGCAAATTGCATGACCTCCTGTAGGAAAGACATTTTGTGCTGTTCTTGTGAGCTAGCGAAGACTTCCTGGAGATAAGGAAAGCCCTGTATGTCTCTCAAGGAAGACACCAAGGCTATCACCATGACAACGTGATGAAAGACAGAAAGTTAAAAGATACGGACTTTAGCTGGCTCACAGAATGACGTGGCTCCTTGTTCACCTGTTGAGAAGTTTGTTTCTTTCTTATGACCAATGGGCAATGTATGTTTCTGTTAAGTAAATGTAAATATCTTGAAAAAACTATAAAGGCAACATGTTGCTATAATAAAGCTCTCTTATACAGTCTTCTGATGGAGTCTGGGTGCTTTGCGCTGTGTTGCGCTCTATAGCGACATCTGGTGGCCGCCCACCGTGATTGCAACTGGAACTGGACTGTAAAAAAGGAAAAAGAAAAAAGAGAGAAAAAGTTGAAGGATACTCTAACAATGAGTGAAGGCAGAAAGGGCGCTGCGGAGGTCCAGACCTAATTCAGACGTCTGATTCGAGGTGAGCTATTGGGAAAAATAAGGGGATATAATTTATCAAATGAGGAAAAGACTCTTTTGTCCTCGTGGAAAGCTTTACTTAAAAGGAAAAATGTTCAAGCTTCTGATTATGCTCTTTGTAGTTTACTGATATGGTGTAAATCACAGGACTTTGAAGCTGATGCTGACACTGCCTTCAGTGTCTGGGCTTGGAAAAAGGTTGGGAAGAGACTATGGGAAGTGATATCTAAGGGGGATAAGATGGTTGTCGATTTGGCTACTACCTGGAGACTGTTGTATGAGGCATTGAAGGAATGGAAAGCAGAACAAGATAGAGGGCAGGAATTGGAGGAACAGGAATTAGAGCAAGAAACTGAAGTAGAGGAATAGGAAGATGAGGCTGAGCCTGTCGATGTATCTCCCCCTGAGGAGTCTGCTGCAGTTGCTGTGGAGGTTCCCCCAGGGTTTGCTATCGTGAGAATCAAATGGCAGGCTAAGACTGTTCCTCAGTATTTATCTCCAAAAGACTATGTTAAACCTGTGTATACTTCACCTGCTCAGCAGTTAGTTGAACTGAGTACTAAATTAAAGTACCTTACGCCTGCACAACAGTTAACAAAAATGAAGTTACAGAAGAAGCAAAGTGAAAAACAGGCTGAGTCATCGGCCCTTCTGTCTCTCCCTGGGCCGTTTGCTGCCCCCTCACCCTCCCGTGATTCGGCTGCTTCCCCCCCTTTCCTTTGTGCTGTCCGCCCCCTCTCTGCCCCCCTTTGAGTCGTCTGCCTCTGCTCCACCCCCAGTTGAGCCATCTTCCCTCCCCTCCCTCCTGAACTGGTTGAACAAATGCAATCTTTAACATTGTGTCCTTCTTTGTCTAGTGATAGTTCTGACAATGAACTGCTGGTTATAAATACATCTAAAAAGATGCAGGAATCTGTTTCTGTTAGACTTCGTAGCAGATCTAGGCCTGCTGTTTCTTGGACTCTGCTTCCCTGCCAGGTGGCTGACTCCTTGAGACCCTTTGCAATTTTGGGAGCATGTGAGAATGAAAGCAGCTGAAGTGGGAGATTGGAATTTGTTAAAGAAAATAGGTCCACCTAAAAGGATGGAGATGGCTGCTGCTGCTTCTGGTGGGCCTGTGGCTTTTCCTGTTTTCAAAGCTGCTCCTAATTGAACCTTTTCTGCAGTTTGTGGAGAGGGTTGCTGCAGCCCTTGAGAAGCAAGTAGAAGATGATAAGTTGAGGCAAATTTTATGCAGACAGTTAGTTCAGGACAATGCGAACAATGATTGCAGCAGAATTATTGATTCTTTACCGGGAAATCCCTCGCTGTCTGATCTTGTAGTTGCTTGCTCAAAGGTTGGTTCTGTTGAGCATAAAATGGCTGCTTTGGCAAAAGTCATGAAGTCCTCACCCAGATGTTCTGCTTGTGAAGAATCAGGGCATGTGAAGACACAATGCCCTCAAACTGCTGGACTATGTGTACACTCTAAGGTAATTTTGACCAGTAAAGTGCCTTGTTATCGTTGTGGTAACTTTGGCCATATTGCTAAATTTTGTAAGTTGAGATCTTTTTCAGGTGGTCGACAAGTGCAGGGAAACTGGAAGAAGAACGCAAAGGGGCACGTGGAGACACAAATACCCCAACGACAATCACCAGCCCTGCCAGCACAGCAAAGCTCTCCATTTGTGACCGATACACAGGGGGCACAAGAGGTTCGGCAGGAATTGATATACCAGTAGCTGATGCAGTGACTATTTTGGCAAGAGGTATATGTAAAGTGCTTCTTGATGCCTATGGTCCTATAGGTCAATGTTTGAGTGCTTTTCTGATGGGAAGATCTAGTAGCACTATTCAAGGTATTAATGTCCATTTAGGTCTTATTGATTCTGATTATGTGGGACAAATTCAGGCTATGGTGTCTGTTAGTGAACCTCCTAATGTTATTCAAAAAGGTACTTGCATTGCTCAACTTGTTCCTTTTATGAGTTGTGTTCCAACTGTAGTGGACTGGAGTCATGGCACTGGAGGTTTTGGATCTACAGGACCACCTCAGGTTCTTTGGACTCAAAAGGTGACAGATGTCCGGTAATACAATGTTTGGTCACTGCTAAGAGATGTCACCCAGAAACTACAACAATATCAGGTTTACTTGACACAGGAGCAGATGTGTTGTGGTGTGATGTCATGGCTTGCCTCAGATACCCCGGGTTTCTCCCTGAAGATTCCTTCCCCAGGTGTGTCAATCACCTCTCCTTTCCCCACCCTGACTCCTGCTGAGTACTGTCTATCAGTCCTGGAATTCCAGAAGGGCATTGAGTAATTGGGCAGATTCAAAAGATGCCCTACACCCCTGGGGGGGCATTGGGCCATCCAGGTGTCCTTTGTCCCTCTAAGACCTCCTCTCCCGTACCTGGTTGGTGGTCCCTGTATTCCTTCCCTCCCCCTCTCCCCCGTGTAAAAGGGCGAGCAGACCACGCGGTGGGGAGTTCTGTTGGAGTTGTTGCTAGATTCAGAGGCCTGTGGGCCAGAATAAAAGCTCTGGATTGAAACCCTCCATCAGAACTGACTCCTTTCTTCACCATTGCCTTAAAGCTTCTCCGGCACAGGGAAGCCTGAGGAGCAGCCCTCTATGAGAGTAAGCTCCATCCTGCCTCCACCGGAGCTCTGGCATGCCTGGGCTTGCCTCCATGTGCCCAGTTGCAACTCACAGCTAGCCAAAGGTGTCTCTGGGGTGAAGCACCACAGTTGCCGCTATTTGGTTCAGAAGCAGGGGCCAGACAAGCTATGGCTTGTCCCATCTGCAATATTCGTATATTCCAATATTTTGGCGTCCATACGTGCGGCTGCCCCCATCCTGCAGACCCGAAGGGACACTCCGGCGCTCTTGGAGCCTCAGAAGACCACGGAGAGACTTTAAAGCAGCTTGGCGTCCACTGGCAGAGCTGTGATGGCACAACTCTCCAGCAGAGACTTTGGGATTTATCCCATAAAAGCCTCGGGGACGTCCTGTGCCTCTGGGAAGTGCAGCTCCTTTTTGGTGAGCAGACCTTCCAAGGGGGGAGAATACGGTAGCTCCTCCAGCCCTGAGGAGTGAAGAGACCCCGCTGGACCAGGACACTGACCACACCAAGTTGGGTGAGTATCTTCCCTCCATATGGGGGTGGGGAGCTCAAAAACAGTCTCTGAGGAGCGACTTGTTCTTTTTCACTCTTATTCAGAGCACGGAAAGGCTGCGCAGCCCCGCGGCGACCGGAGTGATAATGTGTTAGGTTTAGCCACCAGCGGCGCGGCTATGCCATTTTTAGAACCTGCACATCAGGGACAGAGGTGCGGTGCCGGCTCAGAGGGAGCAGAGGGGGGGCTCTTCCTACTCCGCCCCTTCACAGCGGCGCGGAGCGGCTTTCAGGTTTTTCCTGCGACGCGATCAGGGGGGCTTTGGGGTATTTCCCACAGTGCGGCTTTTGGTTTTCCCGCAGCACAGCGGCACGGCTTTCGGGTTTCCCACAGAGCGGTGTGGGCGGGGCGGCCCCGGCTGCATGCAGCGGTGGCATGCAACTTTGAGAAGGCACAGCGTGGGAGGGCTCTGCCTCTATGCGCGGCACGGCAAATTTGGACTCTATGCTGCTGCCGGCGGCACTTTTAAAAACCGTACAGGCTGCTGCGCTGTGCAGGGCTAAAATCTGGGTGTTTTCGCTTCTTAACTGCGGCTTTTGGAAATCGGCAGCAAATTCGTGTTTTGTTTTTGGTCGGCGTGGGGTTGTACTGTGCTTTTTACATCTAAAATGGGGTCTAAGCTAAGCACAGCACAGAAAGGAGTATATTATCAGATTATAGGAATTTTGATTAGTGGAAATGTTTCGTTTTCTAAGGGAAAATTGAAACGGTTTATACGCTGGCTCTTCCTACACTTCCCACAAATTTCTCCTGAACAAGTCCACAATATCCAGTTTTGGGACAAAGTAGGAAACTAATTGATAACCTTGGGAAAGTCTGGAGACACATCTTCAGCTAAATTTGTGTTTTGGAGTTTACAAGTTCAATCAGCTTTGCTCAAGCAAAGGTAACTGAAGGAAAAGCCAAATAACAAGGAATGTACCTCTTCTCTTCCAATTTCTCCCCATCCCAGCTCTGAGCCCTCTACCCAAAACTCAGTATTTTAAAGAGAGCAGACTCTGCTCACACCCAGGGAAGCCGGCTCCCTGAGCACGAACTGGGTAGGACGGTAGTAGTCCCACATGATTTAAAACAGCTTTTTTCATGCCACATGACCTCTACAGAATTCAAACTATGGGAATTGGCATGGAAACAACTGCTGAAAGTGGCTGTCCCAGACTTGCATGCTGATCCAAACACAGCAAAGGATGCCAATGGCGTGCCAATTACCATTGAGCATCTCTCTGGTGAGGGCCAATGGTCTTTGGCCCCAATCCAAGCTGCAGTAATCCCTGCTGAAGTCCTTGAGAGAGTCAAAAATGCAGCTGAAAAAGCTTTCTTTACCCTTCAACCTGATGGCCCTCTCGAGCCATATATTAAAATCAAACAGCTACCATCAGAGCCTTTTTTGAAATTTGTGGAAAGGTTAACTAGAGCTATTGAAATCCAAGTCAAGAAAGAGAATGCAAGGGAAGAGGTTTTAGAGGAAATGGCATTTACAAATGCAAATTAACAGTGTTTGAAATTTGTGGAAAGGTTAACTAGAGCTATTGAAATCCAAGTCAAGAAAGAGAATGCAAGGGAAGAGGTTTTAGAGGAAATGGCATTTACAAATGCAAATTAACAGTGTCGAGCTGCAATTCTAAACTTACCTTTAGAACCCCCCCCCTAAACTAAAAGATATGCTTCTAGTTTGTAACAGGAAAGTGCCTCTGATGAGTGCGTCTCAGGACACCAGACCAAAGCTGCTGCCAAGACCACCACAGGGAGTCACCGTTGCCAGCCCTGCGCCTTTTCCTTCAGCACAGCGGCACACTGGGCAGCAGCAAAGACCAGCAATGGCTGACCCTACAAAGCCATGCCTGCTTTGTAAGAACCTTGGGCACTGGGTTTACCAGTGTCCCCTGAAAAAACAATTTGATTAATTTAAAAATAGCAGGAGGAGAGAACTACAAGGACTCCCAGGGGGTCAACAACAACAAAAAAACTGAATGGGGAGGGCCACCAGCCTGCCAGGCACGCAGACACAAAAAGAGCAGGCCAAGGGAATGAGGGAAGCGAAAAAGACCAAGCACACGGTAAATTCCCAATTCCTCTAAGTGAAGCAGATGCTTCAAGGACCACTTCTGCTGGTCCACCACCCGACGTGACACCAAATAACCTTTACCATGACTTAGGCAAACCTATTCTAACCACAACTTCTGTTAATGAGCCTTTCAGGTTGCAGCTGACAGAACCGCTCCACCTGAAAGACACTGACTGGCATTTTGCCTCCGTCAACCCACAACAGCAGGGTACTTGGCACCAAATTCGCTGTAAGTACATCGTCATTGGGGACACCAAACACAGAAGACACTGACTGGCATTTTGTCTCCATCAACCCACAACAGCAGGGTACTTGGGTACTTGGCACCAAATTTGCTGTAAGTACATCGTCATTGGGGACACCAAACACAGAACACAAGAGATCGAAATTGCTACAGGAATGATAACATCAGATCCTGAGCAATTTGTTCTCTGGCTGCACTGTTTCCACCCACCCCTGTTTCTTCCCAAAGGACAAATCATAGCACAAGCTATCCCGGTGCCAAGTCTAACTGAAAGCACTGAAAAACAAGGGCCTACAGTCACCTGGGTCCAAGCTATTGGGAAGGACAAACCCAAAATCTGGTGTAATGTCAGAGGGAGTGGGGAGTCAAAATGCATTGAGATGCTCGTAGACATGGGTGCGGACTGCAGAGTAATCCCAACACAGGATTGGCCAGCACATTGGCCTTTGCAAAATGTGGCTGGTCACGTTCAAGGTATAGGGGGCATGCAATTGGCGAGACAATCTATGAGTGTCATCCAAATCGAGGGGCCAAATGGACAATTGGCAAATCTACGTCTGTTTGTGTTAGATTATCCAGAATCCTTGTTGAGAAGAGACGTTATGGCATAATGGGGAGTCACAAGTGACATTCCAGACTCTCCACAGGATTTTCAGGCAGCAGTCACTGAAAAGTGTCCTACCCAAAAACTGAATTTGAAAACAGATACACCAGTCTGGGTAGAGCAGTGGCCACTCAGTAAACAAAAACTGAAGGCGCTCAAGGAGCTAGTGGAAGAGCAACTGAAAAAAGGTCACATAGTGGAGACCACATTTCCATGGAACTCTCCAGTGTTTGTCATCCAGAAGGCTGACAAAAAGAGATGGTGACTCCTCCATGACCTCTGACAAATTAATAATGTCATTGAAGATATGGGCTCTCTCCAACCTGGTATGCCATCCCCAGTGATGCTTCCCCAAAATTGGAATTTGGCTGTCATTGATATAAAAGATTGTTTTTTCCAAATTCCCCTACACCCTGACGATGCACCACGTTTTGCATTCTCGGTCCCTACTATCAACAGGGAAGCCCCGAGGAAAAGGTACCATTGGAAAGTTCTTCCTCAGGGACTAAAGGCCTCGCCATCAATCTGCCAATGGTATGTCTCTTCCTTACTGTCCCCGGTGCGTGTAGCTGCAGAAAAGGCCACTATCTATCATTATATAGATGATATCCTTGTGTGTGCCCCCAATGATGATTTACTTACCCATGTGCTTGACCTAATGATTGATGCATTGATTGTTGCAGGGTTCGAGCTCCAGGAAAAAAAAATTCAAAATATGCCACCTTGGAAGTATTTGGGCTTAGAAATTGGAAAGAGGACCATTGTTCCTCAAAAATTAGAAATCAAAACGAGGATCGAGACCCTTGCGGATGTCCACAAGTTGTGTGGGTCTTTAAATTGGGTAAAGCCCTGGCTAGGTCTGACCAATGAAGACCTTGCCCCTCTTTTCAATTTATTGAAAGGGGGAGAGGACCCGAGTTCCCCTAGGGCTGTTACCCCAGAGGCACAGAAAGCTCTAGAAAAAGTTCAGACAGCAATGTCCATAAGACAGGCCAACCGGTGTCAGCCTGACCTGCCATTCAAATTCATCATCTCAGGTAAGTTGCCGCACCTCCATGGAATCATTTTCCAGTGGGAGCAGAAACAAACACCTAAAAAGGTCCAGGACCAGAGGGACCCTCTCTTGATCATAGAGTGGGTTTTCCTCAGCCACCAAAGGTCCAAGAGAATGACAAAGCTCCAAGAGCTAGTAGCAGAACTGATCCGGAAAGCTAGAACCCGGATCAGGGAGCTGGCAGGATGTGACTTTGAGTGCATTCACATTCTAATAGGGTTAAAATCAGGCCAAATTACTAAGGCAATGTTGGAACATTTGCTTCAGGAAAATGAGGCGTTGCAGGTTGCTCTGGATTCCTACTCAGAACAAATTTCCATCCATTGGCCTGCCCACAAACTTTTCAAACAAAAAGTCCAATTCACTCTGAAATTGGAAAGCATTCAAAGTAGGAGACCTTTAAAAAAGGCTCTGACTGTCTTTACAGACGCACGTGGGAGATCCCACAAGTCCGTTATGACTTGGAAGGATCCTCAAACTCAGCAGTGGGAGACAGACATTGCTGAGGTGGAAGGTTCACTTCAGGTTGTTGAATTGGCTGCAGTTGTTAGGGCCTTCGAAAAGTTCTCAGAACCATTCAATCTGATTACAGACTCTGCCTACGTGGCAGGAGTAGTATCCAGGGCAGATCAAGCAATACTGCAAGAAGTGTCTAACATCGCACTTTTCTAATTGCTCTCAAAACTTGTAAAGTTGGTCTCCCACCGAGAGCAACCATTTTATGTGATGCATGTCAGGTCACACACTGACTTACCAGGTTTTATCGCTGAAGGCAACAGAAGGGCAGATGCTCTTGCTGCACCTGCAGAGATGGCCCCTCTCCCAAATGTTTTTGAACAGGCAAAAATCAGCCACCAGCTTTTCCACCAAAATGCACCTGGCCTAGTTCATCAGTTTCACATTACTCGAGAACAGGCCAGAGTGATTGTGACCACATGCCCCAAGTGCCAACAACATGCAGTCCCTACGATGAGTGCGGGAGCAAACCCGAGAGGGGTGAACAGTTGTGAACTGTGGCAAACAAATGTAACACACATACAATCATTCAGAAGGCAGAAATATGTTCATGCCAGTGTAGATACCTTTCCTGGAGCGGTCTATGCCTCTGCCCACATGGGAGAATCATCCTCTGATGCGATAAAGCACCTCCTACAGGCTTTCTCTTTCATGGGCATCCCCAAGGAGTTGAAAACTGATAATGGGCCCACTTACAAATCCAAGGAATTTGGGAGTTTCCTGCATCAATGGGGAGTAGAGTGCAAAAAAGACATCCCCTACTCCCCTACAGGTCAAGCCATAGTGGAAAGGACTCACCGTGATATCAAAAGTCCTGGACCAGCAACATCCTGAAAGTGGAACCTCCCCACATCTGGTTGTCCAGAGCACTGTTCACAATCAATTTTCTGAACTGTTCTTTTGACAGCCTGAATCCACCCATCGTACGCCACTTTGGGGGGAGCAGTCAGATGTCAGTGAAAGAAAAGCCTCCAATCTTAGTAAAGGACCCTGAGACTTGGAAGACAGTGGGACCTTACAAATTTGTTACATGGGGACGTGGATACTCAGGTGTGTCCACCCCCTCTGGTTTAAAGTGGGTTCCATCCAAATGGGTAAGGCCCTACATCCCCAAGGTCTCAGGGAGGTCTACAGAAGTGCCCCAGGTTGCTAATGCTGCCTGGAGGAGGAAATGCCGTGCATGTTCACTGGAAGAAATTCCATTTACACCTCCTATTTGGAATAGTTTGTAATATATTTTTGTCTTAAGTTTCCTTTTACCGGTTTAGATCCTGCTGTTCTTGTGCAGTCTCGAGACACCATGAGACCAAGTCTGCTCCTTGTCTTACTCGCGATCATTCCATCAGTGATCTCCTGGATAGTCCCTCAGCCCAAAGCAAACATATGGACCACCTTGGCCAAAGCCCTTGGACAGGATCACATCTGTCTCTCCACAGCAACAGCCTCTGACCCCCGTCAACTTGCCTGGTGGGAGTTCTTTTTAAATCCGCAGAGTTCCCAAATGAAATGTGGCATGCTTTAAATGAAGTTAACTCACTCACACCTCCTCCTGGTCACTGCTCTGCTGACAATCCGTTACTGTTTTGGCAGGAGTGGGCAAGACAGTTACTGGTGCCAAAAAGGGAGCCACAAGAATTCCATCTCTTGGGCTCCATGAATGCAACCTTTTGCATTCACTTTAAATTTAATCCCCGGTTACCACATTATGAAGTTGAACTGAACATCTATCCTCACCCTAGCAACCCACACTACACAGAAAAAACTGGTGCAAAAATTCAGTCCTCGTCATGCACTCATCAAGTGATGATTATAAGCCCCGTTTTTGCGGTGTGTTGTCATGGTGTGCCTCAGTTTCCCCGGTCCCTCCCCTGAAGATTCCTTCCCCAGGTGTCAATCACCTCTCCTTTCCCCCACCCTGACAATCCTGGAATTCCAGAGGAGCATCAAGTGATTGGGCAGATTCAAAGGATGCTCTCTATCACTGGAGGCCACTGGCCCATCCAGGTGTCCCTTTCCCCTGAGGCCTCCTCCCCTTGTACCTGGATTGGTGGTCCCAGTGTTGCCTCCCCTCCCCCTCTCCCCGGTCAAAAAGGAATAGCACACCATGTGCTGGGGGAGTCATTGTGGAGCTGTTGCTATATTCAGGGGCCATGCAGCCCAGAATAAAAACTCTGGATTAAACCCTCCATCCTCCTCTTTCCTTCACCATCGCCTTAAAAGGTTTCTCCAGCACAGGGAGGCCTGAGGAGTGACCCTCCTCTACCAACAAACTCCAGCCCATAAGCACTGGAGCTCGGACATGCCCGGACTTGTCCCCACATGCCCAGCTGTGACCCACGGGTAGCCAAATAGTGTATCTGGGGAAAAAAGACCACAGGTGCCTCTATTTGGTTCAGCAGCAAGGACCAGACAAGCCTAGGCACGTCCCATTCAGTAATATTGGTAAAATCCAATACCCCATGAACTGCCAAAAGGTGTATTTCTAATATGTGGAGACAGAGCATGGGCAGGTCTCCCCCCTCATCTGCTCGCAGTTCTGTGCACCTTTGGCAAGCTGAGCCTGTTTACCCCAAATCGAACAAACGTAATGCATTGGCAAATAAAAAACAATATACATAAATTGGTTATCCAAAAAAGGGACCTAAGGCAATTAGACCCAGACTGTAATATGGAAATTGTTCACTGGTCCAGATTTAAGGCGATCGCAATTACAGTCCTTCTGCCATGGATCTTGGCAGCAAAAAGCATGGGAGAATTAGGTCGATTGGAATGTTGGGTTGCAAAACAGGCAAACCTCACTTCTACTGCCCTGAGTGACCTCTTATCAGATGAGGAAATTACCAGACAAGCCACCATTCAAAACAGAGCATCTATAGACTATCTGCTCCTCCTGCACAACCATCGCTGTGAAGAATTTGAAGGTCTCTGCTGCCTCAACTTGTTGTCGAAAGGAGAGAACGTCCATGCCATGAATGACAAAATGAAAACCATGGTGAACCACATCAAGAGAGAAACAGACTGGCTGAGTGGACTGTTTAAGGGCTGGGGACTCTCGGGCTAGTTAGGACCTATTCTGAAAACTGTGTTTTTAGTACTGTTTTTTCTAGTTATTGTTATTGTAGTTGTTAGCATTGTTTTTGGGCTAATTAAGCGCATGGTCTACAAGTTAATTTCAAGCTCATCTTCCCCTCCTGAAGTCTACCATTTGGAGGCCCCTAGTGCTCCAATGGATGACTTGGAAGCCTCAGTAGAAAATACTGACCTTCCTGAAGAGGAGGAACCAATTTACCAACTGTGGTTTGGCGAGCATTCTGCCCCCCAAACCCAGTCCTCTTCATTTTAAACAAAACAAGGGGGACACGTTGCAATGTGATGTCATGGTTTGCCTCAGATACCCCGGGTTTCTCCCTGAAGATTCCTTCCCCAGGTGTGTCAATCACCTCTCCTTTCCCCACCCTGACTCCTGCTGAGTACTGTCTATCAGTCCTGGAATTCCAGAAGGGCATAACAATTGCAAGCTGGACATATTGAAAAATCATTTAGCCCATGGAATACACCTGTGTTTGTAATAAAAAAGAAATCGGGTAAATGGAGACTTTTGCACGATTTGCGGCAGATAAAAGCTGTGATTGCTGCAATGGGTGCTTTACAATCAGGTCTCCCAACACCTACAATAATTCCACAAGGATGGGAAATAATTATCATTGATTTGAAAGATTGCTTTTTTACAATTCCATTGGCTGATCAGGATAAGGAAGAATTCACCTTTACTGTGCCTTCTTTAAATCATGAGGAACCAGGCCAAAGATATCAGTGGACCTTTTTGCCTCAAGGAATGAGAAATTCTCCAAGTATTTGTCAATGGTTTGTGGCACAGGCTTTATCTAAGGTCCAAGAGCAATTTAGCAACTGTTATTGCTATCATTATATGGATGATATCTTGTTGGCGTCCAAAAACAAACAACAATTATTGGCTCTGGAACAATGTGCTATGAAAAAAAATTTAGAAGCATTTGGTTATCCCCCCGGAGAAAGTTCAAAGACAGATGCCTTGGAAATATTTGGGGTTGATAATCACCAATACACAAATTGTGTCTCAACCTGTATAATTGGACATTGAAATTAAAACTGCTGCTGACGTACAGAAATTGGTTGGTGCAATAGGTTGGCGCAATAGGTTGGCTTAGGCCATACTTGTGGATAACTAATCATAAACTGCAAACTTTGTTTGACTTACTATCAGAGATTACTTCCTCTACCGATGACAGACATTTGACCGCTGCAGCAAAAAAGGCTGTAGAAGAAGATGAATTTGCCTTGGCATCTAAATTTGTTACCAGGATAGATGTTTCTGTTGGTGTGCAATTATTTATTTTGAGAGATGATGAAATACCATGTGGATTGTTGTGTCAGTGGAATGATAAATGGGAAGATAAATTGCATATTTTGGAGTGGATATTTTTGTCTTTCAGGTCCCAAAAAACAGCTCCAGGTCTGTATGAGCTTTTTGCAGACATTGTTATCAAAGCTCGCAGACAGTGCTATGAGATCTTAGGCCGTGATCCTGTAACTATTGTCATACTGGTACAACAATGGCATTTTGAGTGGTGTTTTCAAAACAATCATGAGCTGCAATCTGCTTTATCTTCCTTTACAGGTCAAATAGCATATCATTTACCTTCTCATCCTATTTTGAATTTCATGAAGAGGATTCCCTTTCAGGGGAAACAACTTTGCTCTTCTGTGCCAGTGGAAGGTGCAACAGATTTAACAGATGGATCCAGAAGAACTGGAAAAGCTACTGTAGCCTGGAAGAAGGATGACCACTGGGAATATGAAAGGATGACCGCTGGGAATATGAAGTAATGGTTCAACAAGGGTCTCCTCAGTTAATTGAACTTTGTGCTGTACTTTTGGCCTTTACTTTATTTCCTAGTTCCCTAAATATAGTTACTGATTCTGTTTATGTTGCTAATTTAGTAAAACAGTTGGATCAAGCTGTGTTGTATAATGTAAAGGAGAAACCATTATTATGTTGTTGAAATTGTGGACTCTTATTTGTAATGGAAAGCATTCTTATTTTATTATGCACATTTGTAGCCATACATCACTACCTGGATTCTTTGTTGAAGGTAACGGCTATGTGGATTCCCTTGTGGCTGCCTCAGCATGAGCTGCAATCTGCTTTATCTTCCTTTACAGGTCAAAAAGCATATAATTTACCTTCTCATCTTATTTTGAATTTCACTAATAAGGATTCGCTTTCAGGGAAACAACTTTGCTCTTTGGTGCCAGTGGAAGGTGCGACAGTTTTTACAGATGGATCAGGAAGAACTGGAAAAGCTGCTGTAGCCTGGAAGAAGGATGACTGCTGGGAATATGAAGCAATGGTTCAACAAGGGTCTCCTCAGTTAATTGAACTTTGTGCCGTACTTTTGGCTTTTACTTTATTTCCTAGTTACGTAATTATAGTTACTGATTCTGTTTATATTGCTAATTTAGTGAAACAGTTGGATCAAGCTGTGTTGTTTTATAATGTAAAGGAGAAACCATTATTTGTTAGGTTGTTGAAATTGTGGACTGCTATTTGTAATTGAAAGCATTCTTATTTTATTATGCACATTCTTAGCCATACATCGCTACCTGGATTCTTTGTTGAAGGTAATGCTTATGTGGATTCCCTTGTGGCTGCCTTAGCAGTAAAAACGGTGCCTAATGTGTTACAGCAATCTGTTCTATCTCACCAATTTTTTCATCAGGGTGCTCAGGCACTACAGCAGCAATTTAAATTACACATAGTAAAGCAAAGTCAATTATTTCTTCTTGCCCTGATTGTCAGATGTCTCATGTTTCACAATATTGCGGTACTAATCCTAGAGGCTTACTCCCTTTGCAAGAATGGCAAACAGATGCTACAAAAATGCCTGAATTTGGCTGTCTAAACTATGTCTATCTTACAATTGATACCTTTTCTCATGCCATGGTTGCCTCAGCATTGGCAGGGGAAACAGCTCGGGATGTTATTCGTCATTTTTGTCATGCCTTTTCCATCTTAGGCATTCCATCACATGTAAAGATGGATAACAGCCTGGAGTATGTTTCAAAGAAATTGCAAGTGTTTTTTCATGCCTGGGGTGTTGGTCATTCTACTGGTATCCCTCGTGCTTCGACAGGCCAAGCAATTATTGAACGTGCCCATGGTGTGTTGAGGCACCAGGTACAAAAACAAAAAGGGGGAATGCAGAGGGAGTTGCCACAAGTGAGATTCGATAAAGCCGTTTATGTGTTAAACTTTCTGCGTCCTTTACCTGACTTACAATTGTCTCCTATATTCTATCATTTTTCATCTTTGAATTCAAAACAGCCAAACTTTCAGAAAGGTATTAAGGAATGGGTAAAAGATTCAATCACAGGAAAGTGGACTGGCCCAGTGGAATTAGTAACATGGGGAAGAGGATATGCATGTGTTTTAACAGAAAATGGCCCTCGTTGGGTCTCTGCCCATTGTGTCAAACCTTATTTGGAGCACACAGAAAAGAACAGGATGGGTGGTCTAAAACTGAGTAGGTAATTGCATTGGTTATTATGTAGATGGAAGCACGGACCGGAGTTATAGGCTTATGCTGAAAATCCAAAATTTAAGTTAGTGGATGTTACTTTTGCTTCTTTTCCTTGAATTCTCTTACAGAGAGGTTGGTAGTACTGAGAAATGTGTCTTGTACCATTTCTTTTTGCAGGGCACTGACGCTCCCAAAAATAAGGGAATTTGATTTACCTAAAGAAGAAGTGTTGCCTTTGCATAGGGGTTGAGTTAGTAGCTGAAGTCCACACTTTGAGCAACTAGGTTGGTTGCCCATTATGATAGCAGCAACCAGTTGTAAAGTTAAGTGGATGCTACTTGGTTATAAGTGGTGACTAGATGCGGCGGATACCCCATGTGTGGAGACGCGAACCTTGACTCCATGTTTCAGAAGGCTGGTTTATTATATTATGATATATATTATATTAAAATGATATACTAAAACTATACTAAATATCATGGCTACAATTAGGCAGATAACTTGGTCTCTGATTCTGTGTGGGAGAAAGTTATTTGATTAGAGGTGAAGGTGTCATTCTGCTACAAATGTGTCATCTGGAAATTGCGAGGTCTGTAATGGTATTTGAAGATCTGTTTTTATGTGCCTTGTTTGTATATGAACGTTAAGATTGTGAGGGTGTGTGTTGTGGAGTTGGTAGAAGTTGGTTATCTGTAAGTGAATGAAGAATGGATCCTCTATCTGCTTGGATTTTTGCAAATGCCCTGCAGAAGTCCTTAGCAGTTGTGTTTGCTGGTCAAATACAAAAAGGGGGAACTGTGGGAAAGACATTTCTGTGATGTTCTTGTGAGCCAGTGAAGACTTCCTGGAGATAATGAAAGCCCCGTATCTCTCTCGAGGAAGACACCAAGGCTATCACCATGACAACGTGATGAAAGACAGAAAGTTAAAAGATACAGACTTCAGCTGGCTCACAGAATGACGTGGCTCCTTGTTCACCTGTTGAGAAGTTTGTTTCTTCCTAATGACCAATGGGCGATGCATGTTTCTGTTAAGTAAATGTAAATATCTTGAAAAACTATAAAGGCAACATGTTGCTATAATAAAGCTCTCGTATACAGTCTTCTGATGGAGTCTGGGTGCTTTGCGCTGTGTTGCACTCTATAGCGACATCCTCCAAATTTTGAATTAACCATTCCAAATAGATGGATGTGACAGGCAGAAAGATTTCTGCAAAATCCTTTCCTACAAGGGAAAACATTTGGGATCTAGCCTTGATAATCAATTGCGAAATAATTTCATGGCAAGTTGTTATAGTTTTACCCAGCTGACGAGATAGGAAAACCCACTCTAAGATTATCAGCTAATCCTTCTTCTCTAGATCCCACAGGAATATTAAACCATGAAGCTGTGGATTCTCTCCTAAAACTGCAAACAAAAAAACCAGGTTAGGATTATACCGATGAGCCTGACGTGACTGGATGGCTCTCATCACTTTAACTAAAGCATTTTGGGGTTCTTTGTTGAATTCTCGTGGTGAGTTTGAAGCTGTGTCTCCCTTCAATAAATCTGCCAGAGGAGCTAAGTCCTTATTTGAAATGCCTAGTAGTGGACTAAGCCGGTTCAGAGTCCCTACTAGCTGCTGCACTTCATTCAGTGTCTTTGGATTTGTCCTTAACTGGAGTGGTTGCGGAGTTACAGTTTGTTCTGTGATCCTGTATCCTAAATATTTCCAGGGAGGAAGTGTCTGTATTTTTTCTTTCGCTACTGTGAGTCCTGCTTTCTCCACTACTGAGATGACCTGATCTGTTGTCTCCTGCATGGATACTTGGTCCTTTGCTGCTACTAAAATATCATCCATATAATGTAAGATGAGGGAATTTGGATATTGTGCACGAACTGAGGAAAATACTTTTGCCACATACCACTGGCATATACTGGGGGAATTCCGCATGCCTTGTTTGAGACAAAGCCAATGATGTCTTTTTAAAGGTGCCTACTGATTTATGGATGGGATGGAAAAGGCAAATCGTGGTGAGTCATCTGGATGCAAAGGAATATTGAAAAAAGTCTTTTAAATCAATAACAGTTAACTTCCAATCCTTTGGAATCATAACAGGAGAAGGTAAACCTGGTTGTAAAGAACCCATTTCTTGAATCACTTCATTAACTTTTATGAGGTCCTGCAACAACCTCCACTTCCCACTGTTTGACTTTTTGATTACAAAAACTGGAGTGTTCCAGGGGCTGGTAGTTGGAGTTAGGTGACCTTTGTTTAACTGTTCCTGTACCAACTGCTCTAATGCAGCAAGTTTCTCTTCGGGTAAGGGCCACTGGCTGACCCAGATGGGTGTATTAGATGTCCATGTCAGTTTTAGTGTGTTATGGCCATCAACAGCATTTGTTAAAAATCGGTTTCTAGTCTCAGACCCCATTGAGAGAGAATGTCTCTATCCCAAAGAACTGTATCAGCTTCTACAATAAACGGTCTTGTGGTGGTAACACGACCTTCAGGTCCCTCAAATGTGACTGAGTGCAAGCTATGAAAGCTTTCACAGTGACCACCAATACCTGCCAGTTCATCCAGCATAGGCATGATGGTCCAGTCTTGCGGCCATTTCAATTTCGATATCAGAGTGACGTCTGCTCCAGTATCTATCAGGCCGGTGAGGGTGATGGTTTTCCCAAGGTGCTTCAGGACACAGGTGAGTTGAGGCGGCCTGTGGCTGATGTGCCTGGTCCAAGTGATGACGGATGTATTCTTCTGTGACTCTGGTAGGAGAAAAGCTTGTGCTATGGTTAGTCCTTTGGGTAAAAAGCATGGAGGGTCTGGACACAAAGCTAACACTGTAATTTCCTGTGAACAAGTGACAGATAACACAGTTGGAATGATATAGAAACCCTCTGCATGGGACCTGTTTGCTCCCAATATTAGGAACTGACGTGGTCGTGGTTCAGGTCCCAGCTGTCCTGTGGATACTCTGTGAGCAATGGCATTTGTTAGCATAGCATCACTGGCTGGGCTGTAGACAGCTCCAATCTGGTACCTGGGGACATTGTGCTTGGTAGTCCTAAGATCTGCAGTACTGTGCTTGGTGGCCTGTGATGGTCTCTGGCCTCTGGTACAGTGGTTCTTGTGTCATGGCACGCCACTGAGTCGTGCTCGACTGCCTGTTTCCCAGCAGATGGCATGAACAACCCTGTACTGGGCAAAAACTCTTCGTATTTTGACAGAGACCTCTGTATCCACTGTTTCTTGGAGGTGGCTTCCTTTGTATTCTAGGACATCCCCTTTTAAAATGACCTCTCTGACTACACGAATAGCACGTGTCCCTTGGAATCTATTGGTTTTCAATTGCCCATTTAAATGCTGTTAGGGCCTCTGCTAGGGTTTGTGTTTGCATTTCTATGGCTTTTTCCTGTTGCTTTAGGGTATTTTCCTGAGCTGTTGTGATGGCATTAGCCAGCATCTCTGCCTGCATGGCTGCTGCATGTTCAGGGGTACCCAGGCGATTGCAAGCATCCACTAGCTGTGTTAGGGTGGGCTCAGGGTCTTGTGGCAGTGCACGTAATAGTTTTTTGCAGCTTGGATTTGCATTAGAAATTGCAAGCCATTTTAATAACTCTTGTCTGGCACACTATTGGAATTTGCTTATCTAATGCCATCTTTAAACGGTCCAGAAACTTAATGTATGGCTTATCCATCCCTTGTTTTATTTCCGTGAAATCTAATTCTGGTTTATTGCCATCAGGGCCTTGTAACAGGGCAGTTTTCACTGCTTCTTTGACATCCTCTCGTATCTGTCTATTGAGTATTCTGGCTTGTGCCTGTGGGTCTGTGTGGGCTCCTTCCCCTGTAAGCTGATCTAGAGTTATATTTGCAGTAGCTGGAGTTCCTGCATAACCTCTTAAAAGGTCATTTAATAAACATTTCCATGCCAGTTCCCACAGAGAATACTCTGTTGGAGACAGCAAGGATGTACACAGCTGTTTTAAATCATGAGGAGTGAATACATTTGCTGCAAAGGTGGCTTGTAACAGACCTCTGAAATATGAAGATTCCCTTCCATACAAACAGGAGGCTTTGCAAATCTCTTTTAACTCTGCAAAGTTTATCTGTTGCCACTGAGGTTGGGGTATAGCCCCTGCAGTATATGTTACAGGAAACACTTTCAGCTTCAATGCAATTTCCCACTCTCCTTCCTGGACTGCATCTCTTCTTATCCTGTGCCAGGTATCTGTACCTCCCTGTGTAAGAAACTCTTCCTCAGATTTCTTCAGACTACACTGGGGAGTATAGGAATAACTTTTGTTTTTAATTGGCAGTCCTGCCGATATGGGTGCCACCATTTTGGATGGGGTCACTTCCGAAACTTCACATCCAGTTCCCAGGGTCAGCAGGGAGGGGGTGTGCTGTCCCGGGCAGTGGGCAGGGAGCAGGGGCAGGGAGACCGACTGGGCTCGGCTCACAAAAGAGGTGTGTCCCTCATCTGATGGGCAGAAGCTGATTGATGAATCAGTGACAGAATTCTCTGAGCCCGAGGAGGATGGTGGAACATGCCCATGAAGGGCAAAGCTGTCCCTCTGGGCATCATGGCTTCTGCCACATGGCACTTCATTCTCACAGAGAATAGACTGGGCTTGGCTTTTTTCAATTTTACTGCCAAAATTCACCGATTTTGTGCATTGGAGGCAACTTTTGGGAGGAAACCGAAGGGAAGTCTTTGGGGTAGGTGATCTAGGAGGAGTGGTTTTCAGGCAAGCCTGGTCAGGACTCGTCTGCTCCTTCTCCAAGGCTATGGGCGGGGGGGAGGATGGGGAGTGGCTGGCCTGGCCGCTTCCCTCCTGCTCCCCTGGGGTTTCTGCCTTTTGGATTGGGTCAGGGAAAGGTTCTGGATTTCCCCCCCCCCCCCCCCCCCAGGATAATTTTGCCACTCTGTCAACAGGGGGCACATTCCTACACTCCTCCACATTCTGTCCTGGACTCTGTTGTCTGGGCACAGATGGAGCAGAACAGAGCCCTCCTTTGCTTTTTAGTTAGTTTAGCTACCTGAGGCAGAGAAGTTTTCCCTGGACTGGTTTTCCTTCCCTTTTCTTGGAACTGTTTGAACCTGCTCTGGATTGGGGACCCAGAGAAGCATCGAGAGCTTGCACTTTGTGGTCCACCAGTGCCTGCTTTGGGCAGCAGCCTTTCCCAGTGCCAGAGGGACTAATAACAGAGCAACCACCCACAGGAGAGACTTTCTGAATTTGTCATCTCTTCAGAGCGGCGAATGAGTTTTGTCATCTGGTATTGTTCATTTTTTGTGCTGGGGAGTGCTTTGCCTGTTAAATAAGCAATTAGTTTCTTTGTTCACTTCTTTTTCTAGTAAATTGCCCAGGTGGGATTTTTTGGCTTCTGTCCAATTAGCTGTCCTTAAGTTTGAGGTGATGTCCCCTAGGCCTATGAGATGCCTTTTCACCTGATCAAGGAGACAAACTTCTGGGCTTCTTTCCTTTTTTGGGGGACAAAGGATAATTTTGCCACTCTGTCAACAGGGGGCACATTCCTACACTCCTCCACATTCTGTCCTGGACTCTGTTGTCTGGGCACAGATGGAGCAGAACAGAGCCCTCCTTTGCTTTTTAGTTAGTTTAGCTACCTGAGGCAGAGAAGTTTTCCCTGGACTGGTTTTCCTTCCCTTTTCTTGGAACTGTTTGAACCTGCTCTGGATTGGGGACCCAGAGAAGCATCGAGAGCTTGCACTTTGTGGTCCACCAGTGCCTGCTTTGGGCAGCAGCCTTTCCCAGTGCCAGAGGGACTAATAACAGAGCAACCACCCACAGGAGAGACTTTCTGAATTTGTCATCTCTTCAGAGCGGCGAATGAGTTTTGTCATCTGGTATTGTTCATTTTTTGTGCTGGGGAGTGCTTTGCCTGTTAAATACACAGGTTTTTTTCCACTTGTCTCTGAGGAAATTTTTCCTGAACAGGTTGGGGGGAGGGGCCACATGGGTTTGCTTTCTGGCTGGCCCCCTTTTGGAGGTTTTCTCCCAAATTTGCCCTAAACCAGGACAGGTTTGCATGGCAAGGTTTTGGTAGTGGGTAGGCTACAGGGGTGGCTTCTGTAAGAAGCTGCCAGAAGCTTCCCATGTCCAATAGACCCAATGCCACCTGGCTCCAAAATGGACCTGCCACTGGTGGGTGAACTGGCGTATGAAGTTGAGCCCAGGAAGAAAGGAGGGGTGAGGGGAAGGTGTTTTTCAGATTTGGGTTTATTTCTCATTATTCTACTCTGATTTAGGTTTATTTCTCATTATTCTACTCTGATTTGATTGGTAATAAATTAAACTAATTTCCTCAAGTTGAGTCTGTTTTGCCCATGGTGATAATTGGTGAATGTCCCCTCCCTGTTCTTATTTCGACCCTGGAACCTTTTGTTATATTTTGTCTCTTCTGTCCAGTTGAGGAGGGAGAGTGATAGAGCAGCTTTGGTAGGCACCTGGTGTTCATCTAGGATCAACCCATCACAGCTTTACTTTAGATAAAGAGCTGTATCATTTGAGTGGGGAATTGTCGTCGCAGGCCCCCAGCTGGGTAATAATTAGCATTGACTTCATGATTCCAGAAGGCTGATCAATTGCTTTATTGTACTATATTATACTATACTTCTTGAGAAACTCATCACCCTTACAGGCAGTCCGATACAGACAGATCCAATTGGTCAATGAATCCAAACACCATCACCAGTGGCCAATTAAGAAATCACCCTTTGGTAAACAAATCTCCATAACACATTCCACATGTGCACAACAACAGGTGCAACAAGTGGAGATAAGAATTGTTTCTCATTCTTTTCTCTGATCTTCTCACAGCCTTCCCCAGGAAAATGCCTGGGAAAGTCGTGCCTGCTGCTCTCTATGGAGAGAGCTGCGGCTACAGGGAATGTTTAAATGGTTTTCCCTAAGGTGATCAAAAGAATTTGAATGTCTTCCTGAGCCAGAGACTAGCATGGGGGAAGCGTATATGTGGCTCAGTGCAACACAGCGTATAAAATCTGAACAACCAACAAAACAAACTTTTAAGAGAGCAATGGGTCTGAGCTGACTTCAACATATTCCTTCCCTGCAAGCAGGGATGCCCATCATTGTGACATAGTGCATAGAGATACCAGTAATGGGAATTTTGTTTGCATTGTGATCCAACTGTATGTTGCAATTGCTGTATTGCACTAACTATATTTGTCTTGTGATTTCACTATGTTGCTATATCACTCTGCTAAATCAAAATCCTATGTAACGTCAAATATCTACAAATAAGTAAATTTGGCATTAACCAATAAGCCTCCTTGTGTTGAAAATTTAAAAGAACCTATGTTCTTGACACATTGTGACTTTTTTTCCCTTTTTTTCTCATTTTCCCCATGATGTGACAAGAAGTTTAAGGATCATTATTTTTGTTTCCTTCTTCATCTATCATGACTCATATAGTCCTTGTGTCTGGAGATGCTGCATTTTTCATCCCCTGCAATAAGACATGTTTGCAACACTTTTCCTTCTGTTGACAAAATATTATGCTAAGTAGTAATCTGTCATCTGCTGCTTTGGTCAGTAGTCCCGAAGAAGTGCTCTAGCACAACACTGGGGATGTTCAACTGTTGGGCCATATCCTATGTAGTGTTCTATTGGAGTGTACCAATATTACTGATGGGACTGCCTTGGTCCGTCTGGCCTCGGCTGCTGACCAAATAGAGGCACCTGTGGTGTTTTCTCCCCAGAGACACTATTCAGTTACCTGTGGTCGCAGCTGAGGCACGTGGGGACAAGTCCGGGCATGCCCTGAGCTCCAGTGCTTGCGGGCTGGAGCTTGCTGTTGAGGGGGTCACTCCTCAGGCCTTCCTGAGCTGGAGAAACCTTTAAGGCAAGGTGAAGAAAGGAGCAGGTCCTGATGGAGAGTTTTTAATCCAGAGTTGTATTTTGGTGGCACAGCCTCTGAATCTTGCAACAACTCCCATGAACTCTCCAACAGAACCCTGACCTTGTGCTCTGCTTGCCCTTTTACCTGGGGACTGGGGCAGGGGAGGGAACACAGGGACCACCAACCAGGTACAGGGGGAGGGGGTCTCAGGTGAGAGGGACACCTGGGTGGGCCAATGGCCCTCCAGGGGGTGGAGAGCATCCTTTGAACCTGCCAATTGCTCGACGCTCTCCTTGGAATTTCTGAGTTGATAGACAGTGCCCAGCAGGGGTCAAGGGTGGGGAAAAGGAGAGGTGATTGACACCCCCCCGGGGAAGGAAATTTCAGGGAGAAACCAGGGGAAACTGAGGCAAATCATGACATCACACCGCAACAGTGTCCGTTGCATGTTCAGAGCCCTTCTGCACATGCACAGTTCTGACATGTCTGGAATGTGATGGGTTTGCTGTGGAGATGCACTAAATTTGGTGTGGGGCATTTTAGAAATACTGCTTTCAGACCTGTAAGCATTGGCAGGTCTACCAAGGACATGTGACTAGTATGGATAGGAAATTAAGCATATGAGCCAAATTATGTGCCAAACTACTCAGGAAGTCCATCTCAAAGAATAGGAAGTCAGAAAAAAATACCAGGAAGTCTGCATGGATGAACAAAGAGCTACTAGCCAAACTCAAATTAAAAAAGGAAGCAAACTGAAGATGGAAGCAGGGACAGGTAACACAAGAGGAATCTTTTCACATATTTGTACACACTGGTAAGAAACCCCCTGCCGCCCCCCCCCCCC
>JAGGNK010009715.1:31818-44109 GCA_017590115.1 Montifringilla adamsi
GGGGGGGGGGGGGGCGGCAGGGAGGTGTTGCTTTGGGCAGGTCTCTGGATTTGTAACAGTAGCAACCCAAGAAGCTGCATTTTGCAATCAAAAACTGATTCCAAGTGAATTTTGCAACACCTGACCACAGAGCAAAGATAGAGCTGGTTGGTGTCTAGCCACCATTCTTTGGTGCTCAAGAGTCTGTTTTCTTTCTCTCCCCCATTGGAACAGGGACCTGAGACAGCAGCACCAACACCAGTGGCTTGGAGGCTGCAGTGCTGACACCAGTTGGATCCACCTTTGCTGACAGAGCTGCTGCTGCCGGAGAGACAAGAGGAGGGAAGGGCTGCTGCCATCCTTGTCTCTCCATACACAGTTGTCTGTGGAGGGTGCAATCTTGGGGGAAGGGTTTGTGTCTTATTTTCCCTTTGTCTTTCAGAACATGTAGTGGTCTTCAGAGGCCATCATCTTGGGGGAGAGGTTGCTCCACCATTTTGAGTTTCTCTTTGTTCCCAGGTAGTCCATGAGAATTCATCAACTTTGTAACTAGTGACTATTATGCTTATTTTTTGCCTGTTGCTGTTTTGTTTTTTAGTAAACTTATTTTTTCACTTATATCTACTCATATTCATCTCTTCTTATTGGTGGAAAGGGATTGGTTAAAACTAATGGGGAAGTAACTAATTTTGGAGTGTCTGCCTCTTAAATTTTCTTAAACCAAGACACTAGGCTTAACAGTCCCAGCTCTCTCAGACTTGCCTCATAGGAGAGAAGCTCCAGTCCCTTCATCATCTTCATAGCCCTTTTCTGGAGTCATTCTGGTATGTCCATGTATCTTCTCTACTGAGGAGTCCAAAACTGGACACAGTACTCCAGGTGTAGCCTCACTAGTGCTGAGTAGAGGGGAAGGATCACCTCCTCTGACCTGCTGACAAGACTTTGTCTAATGCAGCTGAGGATACCATTAACCTTCTTTGTCTCAAGGGCACATTGTTGGCTCATGTCCAATTTGTTGTCCACCAGGACCCCCAGGGGCTTATCGGCAAAGCTGTTTTTCAGCCAGACAGCCCTCAGCATATATTGGTGCATGGGATTGTTCCTCCCCAGGATCAGGATTTGGCATTTCCCTTTTCTGAACTTCCTGAGGTTCTTGTCAGCCCATTTCTCCAGCCTGTCCAGGGCCCTCTGGATGGCAGCATGACCCTCTAGTGTATTACCCACTCTTCCCAGTTTTGTGTCATCTGCAAGCTTGCTGAGGGTACACACTGTCCAATCATCCAGACAAGTAATGAAAACGTTGAACAGGATTGAACCCCGTAGTGACCCCTGGGGTACACCACAAATTACTGTCCTCCAACCAGACTTTGTGCCACTGATCCTCTGGGCCTGACCATTAGGTCAGTTTTCAATCCACCTTACTGTTGCCAGATGAAGAATTGTTTTGCACCTTGTGGGTTAATACAATGATCATTTTCCAAAATCATCAAGCTATGAAACTGCACAATCAAAAGTATGATAAACATTAACAAAGGAAAGGAATAATAAACTATATTCCATTGATCTAAGGACTTGCAAATTAATGAACTAGGCCAGTTATGCCTACTTTTCTCCTCATTTGCAAAGTAACACCAGTTCATTGAACGATTCGAAATGACTGTGGGGTTACCGACCACCAGGGACCACCAAAGAGGCCACTGGGACAGAAGAACACATGCATCGATGTTAATGATTTCAGGGAAATGATTATCATATGTATGTTTCTTCTGTGAAAAATCTATATACGTATGTAAAATATAGTCTAGAAAAAAGAGCTTTTTCTGTACTCAGCATGCATTATGGGTGAAACTATCCCCCTTGCATCCTGCATTGTAATAGAGAGTGCCTACTCTCTAACACTAAAATTATAGTGTTAGTTTATTTTCTTGCCATTTTCTGTAACAGTTTTTGCACCCCAGATGGGACCCTACTCCTGAATTTCAAGGGATCCGAGGCTGTGGCGGATACCCCATGTGTGGAGATGTGAATCTTGACTCCATGTTTCAGAAGGCTGGTCTATTATATTATTATATATATTATATTAAAAAGATACATTAAAACTATACTAAAATAATAGTGAGAAAAGGATTCATCACAAGGCTAGAAAGAACAAGAATGGAATGCAGTAACAAAGGCTTGTGACTCTTAGAGTCCGATGCAGCTGCATCTGTGATTGGCCATTAATTAGAAACAACCAACATGCACCAATCACAGATGCACCTGTTGCATTCCACAGCAGCAGATAGTTATTGTTTACATTTCTTTCCTGAGGCTCCTCAGCTTCTCAGGAGAAAAAATCCTAGCAAAAGATTTTTCATAAAATATCATGGCTACACCAAGGCATAAGAGCCTGAATGAGAGATGCGGGACTTCAGGTGGCTCTTCAAAATGCAGTTTATTGTATCCAAGATGCTACAACAGTCCAGGGTCGTGGGTGGCAGAGCCTGGGCCTACAGCTGTCAGCTCCAGCTGTAGACAAGCCTGAAGACCCCTTCATTTTGGTTACATTGTATTATATACTTTGCTGAGCATGTTAATACAGAAGAGCTAATCTATACCTTTTACCTATAGCCTATCATAACTGCTATAATTACCATATTCATGTTACTATTCTCCAATCACAAAAAGTTAGTATGTTACAGTTTAAGCTAGAAGTTGTTTTTCAGATTTCTTGTAGTGGAAAATTCTGAGACCTTTTTTTCTACTCACAACATTGGCAGTCTTGTTTGCCTGTGGTATCTTTCTGCTTGGTAAAAAACATCTTTTTGCTTGTGGTCAGCTTATCCTTTGCTCTAAGTCATAAAACCTCTTTCCATCTTGATTTAACCTTTGCCTTCTTAGTTGTCCCGCAAGACTGGCTCAGAAATTGTCAATTTACGCATCTATTATGCTTCTATATCAAAACTTGCTTTCATTTCTATTCCTTCTTCAGATTCTACATTCAAAAATCTTTCTGCCAAGCATACATATCTGTGAGAATTTTTTGTTAAACTTTTATCCTTCCCAACACCGAGGGATCACTGGACCTCCAGATGGCACCAAGGGATTCTCAGGGAGAACATGCAATCCCTGGACTGAAGGAAATCAGAACAGGACTGCTGGTAAGATAAAGGCACTCTTTAATTCAAAGGTGTTAATCTGCCTGTAAGGCACGGCAAAAGCTTAGTGGGGTTGGGTTTAAAGGTACCTAAGGTAGGAACAGGGAAGGGTTAGAGTCCCTTCTAGGATGGTAATTGGTTATAATAGGAAACAAAACATCGAAAGAGGTGTCAAAATTGTTACCACTGGGATGTATCTTGAAACACTGAAGCAAATTGGGGGTGATTTCTTTACATGAGAAAAACTTGTAAAATATTGTAATCATTGATGGCCACTTTACACATTGGAAGATCAAGAGAAGCAGCCTAAGGATGGAACCTCACAATATAATACCATATTGCAATTAATGTTGCTTTATAGAAGGGAGAAAAAGTGGGATGAAGTTCCTTATGTCAACTTTTTCACCTTAAGAAATCACCCAGAATGGCAAAAGGAAGGTGGGAGGA
This sequence comes from Montifringilla adamsi, assembly GCA_017590115.1. Classification (NCBI taxonomy): domain Eukaryota; kingdom Metazoa; phylum Chordata; class Aves; order Passeriformes; family Passeridae; genus Montifringilla; species Montifringilla adamsi. Next base: position 35,382 of record JAGGNK010009715.1, read on the forward strand.
TCCCCCCAATATCCATTAATTTTAGCACTTGAAAAGGAAAGGAAAAGCAAAGGGTTGAAAGATACTGTTCTGCATCCAGCACAGCACAGAGGTCCTTAAAGTACAGGTGAGAGGAAGAGGAAGATTTAGAACTGATGTTTGCTTCTCGGCAAAGAATGGGGGGAAATTATGACCTATGAGTGGGTCATGGGAAAGTGGATTGGAATGGAGAGAACATTTTGGAGGATCATAGAATTTTAATCCGATCACAGGACACACTAGAAGGCAGCAAGGAAATGTTGGGGGGATGACAGGGAAGTTCTTATGGCTCCCCTCTGACAGGCAGTCGGGAATCATGGTCCAGTAACAGTAAAAACCCTGTTTTCAATAGTGGATTTAATGTCATGGAAGCAGGCAGTGGAAGATTATAGGGAAAACATGGATAGAGTTGCTAAGGTGTTCAAAACCATAATTAGGACTCAGGACCCTGACTGGAATGATATACAAGTGATGTTAGATATGTTGTTGGATAGCACAGATAAAAGGATGTTGTTGACTACGGCCAAAAAGCAGGTGAAGGGGGCACATGCTAATGGAGACTTAGGAGGAACTGTAGATGAAATTTTTCCTTCAACAGACTCAGGGTGGGACCCTAATTTACCTGGGCCCCCAAGATAGTTTAACAAGATATCAGAGATGGATATTGTTTGGTGTAAAGCATGCCATACTGAAAGCCATGAACTGGTGTCATGGTTCAAGGCAAATTTGGGAGAGAACCCCCAAAGGGGTTCCACTAGAAAAGCAGATTTAATTGGCCCCTCCCCCAAACGGTTTGGGAAAAAATACCCCCTTGGAGAAAAGTGGAAAAAACTGTTTAATAAACAATAAAACCTCTTGCTGCTCCAAAAGAGATGACAAGCTCAGAAAAGCTCCCTCCCTGGGTTACAACTTGACTCACTCAGTTTCTTATCAGTCCCTCCGGCACTGGAAATGTCACATCCCAGGCCCAGCCTGGTGGGCCACAGGTGCGAGCTGCCAGTGCTCTTCTGGGTAGTCAGTCCAGAGCAGGTTTAAACAGGTCCAAAGAAAAGGGGAAAAAAAATACAGTCTGGGGAACTTCTTTGCCTCAGCTAGCTAAAACTAACTAAAACAAAGGAGAGCTCTGTCCCGCTGTCTGTCCATCTGCAGACAACAACAGTCCAGGAGCAGGAATGTGGAGGAGTAAGTGCAGTGTCTGAAAACAAACTGCGCACTTCTCTCCCCCCTTCACTCTCTGGAACAAGTCTTAAAGGTGCAAAACTTATTATTCAGCATAAACAGAACAGACAATTGGGGATAAAAGCATCGTATAGTCAACCCAGTACAACTGGTCAAAACCGTATGAGGTAAAGCAGGACAGTACTGAATCCCCCTTGACTTTCATGGAACGATTGAAGGTGACTGCCAGAAAATATACTAATCTATATCCTGAGAATCCAGAGGAAGCAGAACAGTTAGCAACTATCTTTATAGGGAAATAGGCCCCAGATATTAGAAAGAAACTCCAGAAATTGGAATAAGCAGAGTCAAGTGACTTAGAAAAGTTGTTAGAAGGTGCTTGGAAAGCATATCACAACAGGAATAAGGAAAAAGGAATACGACAGCCTAAAAGGGAAAATAAGACACGATGACCTACTTGCAGCTGTAGAGAGAGCTAAGGGCCCTCTAGAGGGAGCTAAGCGACCAGCTAGCTGGGGAGGGGGAATAGGGGGAACAAGGGGAAGGAGAAGTTTCCTCGACAACAATTACGGGAAGACCAGTGTGCACTTTGTAAGGAAAAGGGGCATTGAAAGCAGGAATGCTGCAGTCTGGGAAGCTAGACCCTGCCTTACAGGTTGTTACATTAGAAAATGAAGACTGAAGGGAACTGGAAGGTTCTACCCCCACCTGAACTGATGCCTAAAGATTTCAGCTTTTATACATTTTTCATATATTTGTAGCTTTGTAGACTATTAATATGTGGTTATATAACTGTTGTTTTTTTCCTACCCTTTCTCTTAGATTTTAGAGTAATAAGCTTACCATCTAACACATTCCTGAAATACTGTTGAGTCTTATTTTCAAGAAGAGAACCTGCAAGAAGAACATTTTGTTTTCCAATCAGAATCTGAGAAGACACAAAAAGAAATGGGGCAAAAAACCCCTGGATTAACTCCAATGGGGCAATACACAGGGGAAAATTACCTAACTGCTTTTCTAATTGAACAATATTAGTTATGATGCCTTAAGGCATCAGTTAGATATGCTAATTTGTTAAACTTACAAAAAATGTAGAAATCCAATGCTGAGTGTGCCCATAGCCCATAACTATGGAGGCATCTGGGAGCTTCCAAGAAAGAACTTATTTTTATCTTACCATTTTAATACTGTTGCAATTTTTTGTCTTTTGACATCAGGCAACAGAAGCCCTGGTTACACTGAGGCTGGGGAGAGAAGAAATGAAATATTTTGTAGACACAGGGGCACTCTATTCTGTATTGAATACATGTAAAGGGAAAGTTAGTAAGGATATGGTGAGTGCAATTGGTGCTACAGGGAAAAGTGAAACAGTCCTTTTACAACCCATGAAATTTAAATTAGGAAAGAATTGGATTACTCACTAGTTTATATATATGCCTGACTGTCCAATCCCCTTGTTAGGAAGAGATTTATTGGGAAAATTGGATGCTTAAATAACTTTCCAGGATAGGGAAATACAAATTCAAATACCTGAATCAAAAGCCATTGAAGCAAAGATTTTTATGTTACAGGAATCAAATTAGGTGTAAGAAATCCCAGAGGAGGTAGGGAATGCTGTAACCCTGCTGGTATGGGCCACTGAGATGCCTGGATGATCAAAGGTGGCCAAACCCATGAGGATTACTCTCACACCTGAATCCAGACTGGTAATGCAAAACCAATATTGTATCAAGTGGAAGGCAAGGAAGGGATTGGAGACGCTTATAGAAAAATTTTTAGAATATGGGTTATTGAAGGAGTGTGAATCAGAATATAACATACCTATATTAGCAGTTAAAAAGGAGAATGGGGAATATAGATTAGTACAAGATTTAAGATCCATTAATAAAATAGTGCTAGATATTAATCTAGTAGTAGCTAATCCATACACACTCTTGACAGCACTGAAGAGGGAATATAAATGGTTTACAGTGATTGATCTTAAGGGTGCCTTTTTCTGCATACCCTTGGAGGAAAATAGTCAAGCAACATTTGCTTTTGATTGGAAAAGTCCCACCTCTGGACACAAAGTTCAATTAACCGGGACTGTCCTACTGCAAGGACTTAAGAATAGCCTAACAATATTTGGAAATCAACTAGCAAAAGTTTTAGAACAATGGAAGAATACACTCAAGGAGTGGTTTTACAGTATTGTTGTGGTTTAAGAGACAGGTGTCTGCCCAGGAAGGAGGCAACCTTCTTGGAATAAAAAATATGACCCCCTTCCCTCCAAATTATTTACAGGGCTTTCAGACAAAGATATAGGAAAAGGAATAACAGTTCTTTACTAATATATATATAACAAGACAAACAAGCAACAGCAACAACAACAAACAAAAACAGAATCCCAATAACAGCCTTCTCTGGCCCATCAAGCACTTTCTCCCTTTGGTGTAGTTATGACCACGGCTGTCAGGAGCACTGTTGGCTCCCCTTGAGGCAAGGCAGGTGTGATCATTCTCCCTCAGCTGCAGGGGGAGCTGTGGTGTGAGCTCAGCTGCCTCTTCACCTGGCATTGGCAGCTCAGGTGACAGGGGAGAGAGGATGTGGCTCCCTTTGCAAAACTCATGGGGAGCAGCCAGTCTTAGTGCCATTCGGGATGGCAAGCTGGACTGCAGCAGTAGCCTAGGAGCAGCGAGCTGGAACAGCAGGAGTGAACAGACACTGAGGGTGGCAAATCCAAGTGTAGCAATAACTCCAGAGAGGCAGCAGAAAACAGTGAGGGCTGGGCGAGGAGTTGCTCCTTTGCACAGCTCACCAGCGATGGCTGGTCCCGAGGTTGGGCCGCTGCGCAGAGGGACAGCCCAGCGGGGGATGCTCCCAGCACCACATGTGCTGGTTCTGGGCTCCCAAGGAGCAGAGAAGTAAGCCCTCATTACAGTGCTGAAGGAAAAAAAAACAAGAATAAAAAACCCCCAAAACCCACAGGGCAACAGAATCTCAGTTCAGATTCCCCTATTATGCTGTGTGGCTGCTGTGTTGATCACCCCCACAGGAATGAAGATCAAGTCCTGTCCCCCAAACCCCTGCAGGATCCTGGGCTGCACTTCACCCATCACATCATGATATTCCAAAAACGGGGGGGGGGAGAGGGGGGGGGGGGGGAAGGAAGAAGAAGGAAGGAAGGACAGCAGTGCAGCAGTGACAGTTCTGGACACACAACAAAAACTAAAATGGCTATGGGATATTGGGATATGAACCATCACCAAGAAAAGTGTAAATGACATTCTGCTGGCAGCATATGATGCCAAAATGATTTTTGCTTTTATATATTCTTCACATATATTTGTAGCTCTGTAGACTATTATTGTATAGCTACATAGATTTGAGGCAAGCATTTTGCCTACTCTGTTAAACAGAAAGACAAAACACATTACTAGGCCCCTATCTTATCTTGGTTCTCTTGGTTCTTCTGAGAACCAAGGTCAAGATACTCTCCCATAAACAACTAACCAGGAAGGGAGGTTTCAGAAGAGGGTGGAACCAAAAAGGGAAATGACCTCATCACCTGTGTCTCTAATTGGGAATGCTTGTCAATTATGCCAATTTGCTAAATGTATAAAATTGTACTCATTTTATGTCACGTGTGCACCATCGGCACTATTTTGGCGTGTTGTGCATCTAAAGGATCCTTTATAAAGGTAACTGCATTTTTATTTCATAACTGTGTCTGGCTCTTGATTTTAGGACCAGAAAAAGGCATCACAGAGATACAAGAACAATGCTTACAAATGACCATATGCTTGTTGAACTTTCAGGAACATAAATGGTTACAGGGTAATGTCGCTCTAGGACACAAAATTAAAGGACACACACACTGGAACCTCCAAGGTAAAAGAAGGGCAGTTTAATTTCTGACTCCAACATCTATAGGTTTTCAAAAGTGACAGTGGATTGGAGGATGACAGTGCCACCTCTCCAAGGACACTGGACAAACCAACAGTCCATCAAATTTCTCCTCCTCCAGAAAAGAATACAAAACAATAATTATTTACAGAAAAGCATGTGAGAAAGTTTGTTACAATAATGTAAACATCAGAAGGCTTAGAAGAACAAGGTGACATCTCACCCTTTTTCAGTTTAAAAAGAAAAAGAAAAAATTAACATTGTGAAAAAGAAAAATGAACAATGCTCAGTGTCCACTCATGGAGGAATCATCGGAGTAATTACTCACGTCATCTGCATCTGAGTCATCACCTAATGATTCATCCACTTGATGACTTTCAGTTCGGTCACGGTTTCCATTTTGCCTGTCGGCTGGATTCTGTCTCTGTGGTCGCAGGTCAGGGCGAACACATTTGGAAGGTACCCAGCATACCCCAGTATCCATGGATATGCACACATACCCATGCCCCAAAGTGATAAGGTCATAGGGACCTTCCTACTGTTTGGTGACTGAATTCCGCACCCGAACCTTCGCTTGAGGCTGATGTGTCCAGTCCGCAGCCTGCAACAAAAGGTGATGATTCAAAATGACAGGATTATTTGTGTTCTGCGGCACAGTAAGATGATTGATGGTGTACAAATCTTTTGCCAACCGACTGTGCGGAGTTTCACCCTGCATTCCTTGTTTTTGTTTTTGAAGAACCTCCTTCAGAGTACAATGAGCACATTCTACAATAGCTTGACCAGTTGGAGAATGAGGGATACCAAACCTGTGTGACACACCCCACAACTGCAGGAACTGCCGCACCTTCTGTGATGCGTAAGCAGGACCATTGTCGGTTTTCACAGCAGAAGGTATGCTCAAAATGGCAAAGGCCTGCCTCCAGTGGGCAAGGACATTGCAGACCTTTTCTCCAGTGTGAGCAGAAGCCCACATTGCAGAGGAGAACATATCTCTCCGGTTCCCTGCGGTCAGGATGACCCCAAGAGTCCTTTTTTTCCCAGCCCGATGGTTGAAGAAAGAGTCAGAATTCTTGAGCTCTGGTTCACAAGGTTGTTTATTGTCTCTTATCTAAAACATTCTTTTTCGGACCTGCAGAGCTCTGTCTAGCAGGTCTGTCAAGGGCACATGGCCTGCCCCCAGGCTGGTGTCTACATTTTATACTATGAATTACATGTACTTTATTTATCATTATTTTCCAATACCTACTCACCTATGTTAGACTGTCTACTTCTATTCTAAACTAATCCAAATGTGCCACCATCACCAAGAAGATGGAGGCTAGGAAGAAGAAGGAAGAAGAATAGGACAATGCCCAAATCCCTCCATCTTGCCTCCTAGACCCCTATAGTAAAATCCCCAAATTTCCACTTTTCACCCTGTGATTAATTCATTATCACTCTGCTTAAACTTTTGTGACTTGTGATTCTTCATGCAAGGTTGGTAATTTGCTCCATGAGTTAAGATTGAAATCCCAAGTGTCTTTGGCTTCCTGCCAGGACTCCCCAGTCCCCTGCCAGGGGCACGTGTCATCCAGGGCACCCAGAAGGGTGTCCTGGGTTCCGACACGTATCCACAGTGACATGCACATACTTGATCTGGCCAAACTTGGCAATCTGGGTGACATTGGTCTGCCAAAGTTCCAAGGCCCTAAGGCCTCTGGAGTTTACCCCTGCCGGCAAAGGCAGAGTGAGCGCGTGACAGTTGTCACACGAATCGACAATGTCACGAGCTATTGTATCATGGGTGACTCAGATGTTGGAGAGGGAGAGAAAATGATGCATCTGACTCCATCATCAGAAGGCTAAAGAATTGCTTTATTATTCTATACTATATACATTGCATCTAAAGTGAATCTGCCTTGCACTCACCCTTGCTCACAACTTCACAGAACTGCACTCATCCTTCAGACTGTCCTGACTGTCTCATGACTGTCTGCAGACAGTCCTGACACAGACACACTCTTGGCTGTGATAGGCCAAGAGAACAAAACATCCTCACTTCGGGTAAACAATCTCAACATTGCATTCTACTTTAGCACAGCAAGCGAGACAAGAATTATGTTTTTCCTTCTTCTCTGCTTGTCTCACAATTTCTCTCTGTTCAGAGGGCATGTGAATACCACAACGAGCCTCAGTTGGCGTCAACTGAAACTGCTTCTGCAAGGAATGTACATTCTGATGGAAAAACCCCTGTGATGCCTTGGCCTGCGTGAGTGTGTCAGGCTGAGGTGCTACCCACGCTGGGTTAGCCAACTTGTCAGCCCTCGCGTTACCTTCCACTACAAACCCTAGCAAATTGGTGTGACTCCTCACATGCAAAACACAGAACGGATGAACCCGGGCCTGAATGGCACACCACAAGGTCTTCAGTAAATGAAACAAGGCAGGATTACTGACCTCCTTCAAAACTGAATGACCGAAACACTGTGCGATGTCAGGCACATAGGCAGAATCCATGACCAAATTGAAAGGTTCCTGGGAAAAATCTCTCAAACACCATGACAGCAGCCTTCAATTCAAACAATTGAGCTGACCCATCCTCATGACCTTCCAGAACCTGCCACTCAGATCCATCCCTCCAAGTAACAATGGCTTTCCCTGTTTTCCCAGAACCATCAGTGAAGACAGTGGGTCCTGGCACAGGTTCCTGACTATTTTTGGGCCGCAAAGAGATTTCTGTGAGCTTTGCCACCTGCAGTAGCTTGTGTCTGGGCAGATGATAAGTGATCTGCCCTGAAAAGCTTTCCAGAGCACTCTGCAGGGACACGCTGTTTGCAAAGCTCCAGTCAAAATCCTCCTGCTGAGCAACTGAGGCTGTATCCTCAGCAACTCATCCTGGGTGGACGCAGCCACCAAAATGTCTTTCATATAATGATAAAGACGGGCATCAGGAAACTGCTTGTGAACACCAGACAAGGCACGGGCCACATACCATTGACATATGGCCAGAGGATTTCGCATGCCTTGGGGCAAAGTTTTCCATTGATATTGCTGTGCGGGCTCAGCATTGTTAATTGCTGGCACCGAGAATGCAAATTTCAGTCTATCATCGGGATGCAAAGGAATCGTAAAAAGACAATCCTTCAAATCCACAACGAGGACCAGCCAGTCTGCGTGAAGCATGGTAGGTGATGGCATGCCCACCTGCAATGTTCCCATGCTTTCCATCACAGCATTGACCTTTTGGAGGTCTTGTAACAACCTCCATTTCCCAGATTTTTTTGTTGATGCAGAAGACAGGAGTGTTCCAGGGACTCGTAGAAGGCTCCAGATGACCCTGGTCCAACTGGTCCTGCACCAGATTCCGAAGGGTGACTAATTTATCTTAAGGGAGGGGCCACTAATTCTCCCAGATGGGTTTGTCCACCAGCCACCGTATAGGAGGCGTAGGACACTCTGCGCCCTTCACCGCAGTGGCCCCCATCAAAAACTGGTCCCGATGCGCACCCTCCATGTGCACAGAACATCCCTTCCCCAGAGGTTAGCAGGAGTTGAAGTAACGAGGCCAAATCAAGGCTGTCTGTCCCTCCAGGTTCGCAACCAGCACGGGCTGCTGGCTCAAGTAGCATTGCGCCATGTCTCCGTCTCTCTGGGTGCCTCCCAG
>JAGGNK010009726.1:1868-30034 GCA_017590115.1 Montifringilla adamsi
GTCACCACGTCACCATAGCACATTGTCACCGTGTCACCATGGCACCATGTCACAGTGTCACCTCCACCCCCCAAACATGGCAGCCGTGGTGACACCACCCCCCGTGGTGGCACTGGGTGCCTCCGGCTTTGCCAGCAGGCTTGGTGTCCCCAATGCTCCACGGTGACACTGACCCCACCTGGGTGACACTGACCCATTTGGGTGTCCCTGAAGTCCCTTGGGTGACACCAACCACAGGTGGGTGACAACAACCCCAGCTGGGTGACACTGCCCCACCTGGGTGACACTGACCCATCTGGGTGACACTGACCCCCCCCAGGTGACACCACACCACCTGGCTGTCCCCAGCCAACCCACCTGAGTGTCCCCATCTGCAGGTGACCCCCACCACGTCCCTCCCCAAAGTTACCTTGTCCCCCCGAGGTGGCCATGTCCCCCCACGGTGGCCCTGTACACCCTGTGGTGGCCTTGTGTCCCCCTGAGGTGACCATGTCACCTGTTGAGGTGACCTTGTCCCCCTTCCAGGGTGGTGGCCATGTCTACCCATGATGGCCATGTCCCACCAAGGTGGCCTTGTCCCCTGTGTGGTGGCCATTTCCCTCCCTGTGTTGGCCTTGTCCCCACCCTATGGTGGCCGTGTCCCCCCCGAGGTGGCCGTACCCATCTTGATGACCGTCAGGACCTTCATGACGTAATTGTCGTGGGACGGGGTCTCCTCGCGGGCCACCACCCTCACCTTGTACACTGCCAGGGGACACGGGGACAGCGCTGTCACCCCCACCAGCGTGGCCCTTCCGCGTCCCCTGTCCCCACCATGTCCCCACCATGTCCCCACCATGTCCCCAATGTCCCTAATGTCACCCGCCATGACCCTTTATCATCTGATGTCTCCGATGTCCCCCAAGTCCCCATTGTCCCCATTGTCCCCCAACATTCCAATGTCCCCAATGTCCCCAACGTCCCTAATCCTCCTAATGTCCCTGATGTCCCCAATGCCCTCAATGCCCCATTGTCCCCAACATCCCCGATGTCCCCGAAGCCTCCATTGTCCCTATTGTCCCCAACGTCCCCAATGCCCCTGATGTCCTCAATGTCCCCAGTCTTCCCAATGTCCCCATTGTCCCCACTGTCCCCGATGTCCCTGATGTCCCCATCGTCCCCCAATGTCCCCATTGTCCCCACTGTCCCCACTGTCCCCATTGTTCCCAATGTCCCCAATGTCCCCAATGCCCCGTTGTCCCCAACATCCTGAATGTCCCCAATGCCCCCATTGTTCCCATTGTCCGCAATGTCCCCAATGTCCCCATTGTCCCCAATGTCCCCATTGTCCCCGGTGTCCCCATGTCCCACCGAAGTCCACCCCGGGCTCGCAGGCGCGCTCCATGCGTTGGTTGACAGTGATGGCCTCGGGGTTCTCCTGGCGCTTGAAGCAGCTCTCTGTGGGGACACGGGGACATCGTGGGGACATCGTGGGGACATCACGGGGACACAGCCACGACAAGGTGAACTGTGGCAGGGACGTGTCCCCATCACAGTCATGGCATGTGACATCTCATCACTGATGTGTCCCCAGCAGGGTCATGACGTGTCCCACCACAGCAGGGACATGTCCCATCGTGGTCATAGCGTGTGACAGTTCCTCAGGGACGTGTCCCACCGTGGCTGTGACATGTCATGACCATGATGTGTCCCACCATGGCCGTGATGTGTCCCATCACAGCAAGGTGTCCCCTCCTGGCCATGACATGTCCCATCATGACGGTGACACATCCCCACCATGACTATAACTTGTCCCCACCATGACTATGACTTGTCCCCACCATGGCCATGACGTGTCCCCATCGTGGTGACATGTGACATCTCATCAATGACGTGTCCCCACCAGGGTCATGCTTTGTCCCACCATGGCAGGGACATGTCCCCATCATGGCCATGACGTGTCCCACCATGGCCATAATGTGTCCCCTCACATCAACGTGTCCCACCACGACCACGACATGTCCCCATCATGGTGGCATGTGACATCTCATCAGCGATGTGCCCCACCATGGCCAGGACATGTCCCCACCATGGCCATGAAGTGTCCCATCACATCAGCGTGTCCCACCATGGCCATGACATGTCCCCATCATGGTGACATGTGACATCTCATCAGCGATGGCTCCCACCATGACCATGACGTGTCCCACCATGACCGTGACATGTCCCACCCTGCTAGGGCAGCCTGCCCATTCCCGTGTCCTTGTGTCCCCTGTCCTGTGTCCCATGTCCCCGTGTCCCCGTGTCACCTTCGGCGCAGCGACAAACGTCCCCCTGGCAGATCTTGTTCAGCTTCCCTCCCTCCTTGTCCGGGTGGTAGAACCGCGTGCAGCGATCGTCTGCGGGGACATGGGGACATCAGGGGACAGCGGGGGACAGCGGGGGACATGGGGACATCAGGGGACACCGGGGGACAGCGGGGGACATGGGGACATCGGGGGACAGTGGGAGATGTGGGGACATTGGGAGATATCACTCAGAGAGCATGGAGACATGGGGACAGTGGTGACATCAGCCAGGGGGACACAGGTGGCAGAGGTGACCTAGACAACATGTGACCCAGGCAACATGTGACAGAGGTGACAGAGGTGACAGAGGTGACCCGGGTGACCCAGATGGCACTAGGGACAGGGACAGGGGACAGGGACAGGGACAGAGGGAACAGGGACAGGGGACAGGGACAGAACCAGAGGGACAGGGACAGAACCAGAGGGACAGGGACAGGAATGGGGACAGGGGCAGGGACAGGGGGGACAGAGGTGACGGGGAGGGGACAGGGAGGGGACAGTGCCACACCGATCCTGTAGTAGCTGTAGACGCTGACGGCCGCGGGCTGGATCAGCCCCACCTGGAACCTCTGGTGGGCCTTGAAGGCGAAACACTCCTGGGCCTTGTGGGACACCTGGGGACAGCCATGGGGACAGGGACAGGGACAGGGGACAGGGACAGGGACAGGGGACAGGGACAGGGACAGGGGAAAGGGACAGGGGACAGCCACAGGGACAGGGGAGAGGGACAGGGGACATGGGGGTGGCACTCAGACAGGCTGCGAGCCACCTCCCCAACACACCTGGTCCTGTCCCCAGCCATGTCCCCGTGCTGTCCCCACCCATCCCTGTCCTTGTCACCACCTTGAGACTGTTGCTGTCACCACCCCTGTCCCCAGCTGTGTCCTTGTCACAGCCCCGTCCCCCTCCTGTCCCTGCCCATGTCCCCAACTCCATCCTGACCCCTGCCCCCGTCCTGTCCCTGTCCCCATCCCTGTCCCTCCACCTTGTCATTGTCCCTGTCCTCATCCCTGTCCTTGTCCTGTCCCTGTCACATCTTGTCCCTGGCCCATCCTGTCCTATCCCTGTCCCATCTTGTCCCTGTCACCATCCCAGTCCTGTCCCCACCCCCGTGTCCCCAGTGTCCCCAGTGTCCCCACCTTGTCCAGGTAAATGACGACGTTGCTCCGCTCTTTGTCCTGGTCCAGCTCGAACTTGGAGATGTACCTGTCCACGCCCTCGGACAGCTGGGGACAGCGGGGACAGCGTAACATGAGGCATGGGGACAGCAGGGACAGCGTGACATGGGGCATGGGGACAGCAGGGACAGCGTGACATGGGGCATGGGGACAGCAGGGACAGCGTGACATGGGGCATGGGGACAGCAGGGACAGCGGGACACCGGGGACAGCGTGACACTGGGGACAGCAGGGACAGCGGGGACAGCATGACAGCAGGGACACCGTGACACCGGGGACAGCAGGGACAGCGTGACATGGGACATGGGGACAGCGGGGACAGCGTGACACCGGGGACAGCGTGACACCGGGGACAGTCCCCAGAGGGTCCCCAATGTCCCCAAGGGGTCCCGGTGGCTCTAATGGGGTCCTCGGTGTTCCCTAAAGGGGTCTCCAAGGGGTCCCGCTGTCCCCAACACGTCCCCAATGTGACCCCAGGGGGCCCCTTGATGACCCCAAGGGGTTCCCAAGGGTGTCCCCAGCGTGTCCCCAATGTCCCTAAGGGTGTCCCCGATGTCCCTAAGGGTGTCCCCAAGGGGTCCTGGTGTTCCTAAGGGGGTCCCTGTTGTCCCCAAGGGGTCTCTAAGAGGGTCCCAAATGTCCCCAGTGTGTCCCCAGGGGATCCCGGTGGTTCTGAGGGGGTCCTCGATGTCCCCAGGGGGTCTCCAATATCCCCAAGGGGTCCCGGTGCCTCTAAGGGGGTCGCCAAGGGTGTCCCCAATGTCCCCTCCATGTTCCCCCCATGTCCCCCCGTGTCCCCTCCTGTCCCCTGTGTCCCCGCAGGTGCTGGGGCGGGGCTGTCCCCATGTCCCCAGCGGATGTCCCCTCCCTGTCCCCATGTCCCCTGGGGATGTTCCTATGACCCCTCGCGTCCCCTGGTGTCCCCATGTCCCCGGGGCTCTCCCGGGGCTCTCCCCAGTGTGCCAGGGGATGTCCCTCGGTGTCCCCATGTCCCGGGGCTGTCCCTGTCCCTGTCCCCATGTCCCCTGGTGTCCCTGCAGGCACTGTCCCCATGTCCCCTGGTGTCCCCATGTCCCCTGGTGTCCCCATGTCCCCATGTCCCCCTGTGTGTCCCCAAGTCCCCCCAGTGTGTCCCCATGTCCCCGGTGTGCCCCCATGTCCCCCTGTGGTGTCCCCATGGCCCCTGTGTGTCCCCATGTCCCCCAGTGTGTCCCCATGTCCCCACACTGACCCTCCTCAGGTCCTGCACGTCCGGCGAGAATCCGGTGAGCATGGTGACGTCCAGAATGGACATGGTGGCATCCACGGTGTCCAGGTACCTGTGGGGACACAGCTGAGGCCACCCCCGCCTGTCCCCAACCCCCGCAGCGTCCCCAGCGTCCCCGTCCCCAATGTCACCATCCCCACGGGACAAGGTGAGTGCTTTTTGTCCCCAGTGTCACCGTCCTTGTCCCTGACGTCCCCAATGTCCCCAGTGTCCCTCCATCCCATTCCCCGCCCTGTCCCTGCTGTCCCCAATGTCCCCAACGTCCTCCTCCTTTCCCTGCTGTCCCCAACGTCCCTATTTTCCTCCCTGTCCCCAATGTCCCTTCCTCCCCTTCCCCTGTCCCTGCTGTCCCCACCCTTTCCCCAATGTCCCTGTCCCACCACCCCCTCCCTATCTCTGTTGTCCCCAATGTCCCCAGTGTTCCCAGTGTCCCCAATGTCCCCAATGTCCCTGTCCTTTCCCTGATGTCCCTGTCCCCAACATACCCTCCCTGTCCCCAATGTCCTCACTCTGTCCTTGCTGTCCCCAATGTCCCCATCCTTTCCCTGCTGTCCCTGCTGTCCCCAATGTCCCCGTTTTCCTCCTTGTCCCCAATGTCCCTTCCTCCCCTTCCCCTCCCTGTCCCCAATGTCCCCACTGATCCCAATGTCCCCACCCTCTCCTTGATGTCCCTGTCCCCAACATCCCCTCCCTGTCCCTGCTGTCCCCAGTGTCCCCAGTGTCCCCAATGTCACTGCTGTCCCCAGTGTCCCCACCTGGTGCAGATGGTGATCTTCACAGACCTGATGACATCCTCCTCTTCCTTGCCTGATGGGGACAACGAGGTGACATCAAAGGTGACACGGGGCGCACATGGGGGGACACGGGGAGTGGCTCGTGGTGACACAGCGAGGACAGGGAGGGGACAGCTGGGGACTCACCCGTGTTGACCTCCTCCACGTCCACGCTCAGGTCGAAGTTGTCACATTTGTCATCCTTCTCAGGGACCTTGGCGTGGTACACGGTCACCACTGTCATTGTCCCCTTGCCCACGCCCTCGGCCTTGACCGTGAAGTCCTCGTTCAGCTTGGTCTGAGGGGACAGGGGACATTGGGAGGGGACAGGGGACACTGGGAGGGGACAGGGGGCATTGGGAGGGGACAGGTGATTGGGGATATCGGGAGGGGACAGGGGGCATTTGGGAGGGGACAGGGGACACCGGAAGGGGACAGGGGATGTTGGGAGGGGACAGGGGACATTGGGAGGGGGTAGGGGACATCCCCAGGAGGGACAGGCAGAGGTGTGGGGGCGTGCGGGGACATGGAGGGGACAGGCAGGACACAGGGGGTGGCAGCACTGCGGAGATAGAGGGGACAGGGACGGTGAAGGACACGGAGGGGACATGGAGGTCAGGAGGACAGGGAGGTGACAAGGACATTACAGGTCACAGCATGGGAGGGGACAAGGCCAGCCTGGGACATCCCAAGCCTTGAGAGGACACAGAGGTGACAGGACATGGAGGGGACATGGAAGGGACAACGGTGGCCATGGTGATGGGATGGGATTATCCAATGAGGACACCCAGAGGTGACAGTGCCAGGTGACAATGCCAGGTGCCAGGGACAGGGACAAGGTGACAGGTGCCAGGGTGACAAGGTGACAGGTGACTAGGTGACAAGGTCAGCCTGGGCCATCCCAAGCCTCGAGAGGACACAGAGGGGACAGGACATGGAAGGAACAACGGTGGCCATGGTGATGGGACGGGATTATCCAAAGAGGAGACCCAGAGGTGACAGTGCCAGGTGCCAGGTGACAGTGCCAGGTGCCAGGGACAGGGACAGGTACCTCGGCGGAGCGTGCCACCAGCGCGTTGCTGTTCTTGATGCGGTACTTGATGGGGCTGGCGCGGCGCGGCAGCAGCACCGACACGTCCAGCTCCAGCTGCTGCTGGGCCTCCGTGGCCACCTGGTACTGGGCCAGCGCTTGGAACACCAGAATGGTGGCCTGAGGGGACACTGGGGTCACCAGGGATTGGGGACACCAGCTGTGTGTCCACCTGGTACTGGGCCAGTGCTTGGAACACCAGGATGGTGGCCTGAGGGGACACTGAGGTCACCAGGGATTGGGGACACCAGCTGTGTGTCCACCTGGTACTGGGCCAGTGCTTGGAACACCAGGATGGTGGTCTGAGGGGACATCAGGGTCACCAGGACTTGGGGACATCAACTGTGTGTCCACCTGGTTCTGGGCCAGTGCTTGGAACACCATGATGGTGGTCTGAGGGGACACTGGGGTCACCAGGATTTGGGGACACCAGCTGTGTGTCCACCTGGTTCTGGGCCAGCGCTTGGAACACCAGAATGGTGGCCTGAGGGGACACTGGGGTCACCAGGGCTTGGGGACACTGGTGGAGAGCCCACAAGGGCTCCTGGGTGGCCTCAGGGGGAACTAGTGTCACCAGGGCTTGGGGACATCAGCTGGAGCACCTCAAAAGTCTTCTGAGTGGCCTTTGGCTCCTGTGCTACCAAAGACAACGCCCATCTCTGTCACCCCCAGCGCCACCAGATGCCCCCGAGATGTCCCCGCGGGCGGCCGGGGTGTCCCGTGTCCCACCTGGGTGGAGCCGTAGCCCCCTCCGTAGTAGTTCTGCTGGGCGAGCCACCGGACCACCGGCCCGGCCAGCTCGGACTTCTTCATCTGCACCAGCGCCAGCAGCGCGTAGGACGTGCCCTCGATGTTGTAGGTGCGGGCGTTGTGCTCCTCCCAGCTGGCCCCACCTGCGGGGACATCGGGGACACCTTCAGCCACCAGGGACCCCCATGGCCACCTCAGCCCAGCCTCAGATTACAGCCCCGGGTGAGGCGTTATCTCAGGAGGATCCAAAACCACTTCTGGAGAACCTCAGGAGGACCCAAAACCACCTTCCCTCACCCCAGTTTCAACCTTTTCAACCCCAAGGTGAGGTGTCATCTTTGAGAACCTCAGGAGGACCCAAAACCACCTTCCCTGACCCCAAATTCCAACCCTGGGTGAGGATTCAGTTCTGGAGAACCTCAGGAGAACCCAAAACCAGCTTCGGAGAACTTCGTGAGAACCCAAAACCACCTCCCCTAACCCCAATTCCAACCCTTTCCACACCAAAGGTAGATGTCACCTTTGGAGAACCTCATGAGGACCCAAACCCACCTCCTTTCACCCCAATTTTTACCTGGCCTGTTGAGGTGTCACCTTTGGAGAACCTCATGAAGACCCCAAACCCACCTCCTTTCACCCCAGTTTTGACCCCTCTTGAGACATCACCTTTGGAGAACCTCATAAAGACCCAAACCCACCACTTTTTACCCCAATTTTGACCCCTCTTGAGATGTCACCTTTAGAGAACCTCATGAGGATCCTCTCAGTCTTGAGCTTCCCTGCCAGGGCCAGTGCATAGGACGCCAGGGCCACCGTGTAGGGCCGGGCCAGCTGCTCGTAGCGCCGGGCCAGGAATCCGGCGGCTTTGTTGATGCTCTCGTCCAAGTTCTGGGAAGGAAGGATGGAAAATTTGGGATCTCAGGTGGCCTCCATGATGGTCTGGCACCTCAGGAATGTCCCTGTCCCCACGAGGGGTCACTCACGTTGACGTGGTCCTTGCAGGTGTCCCGTGCCTCCTCCAGGGCGATGAGGACGAAGGCGGTGAGGGACACCTCGGGCTCGGCGCCTTGGTAGCCTCCCTGTGGGACAAAAAAGAGGGAAAAAACCTCGGGATTGGGGTTTTCAAAGAGCTCGGTGGTCCACCAGCAGCTCATTCCAAAGATCTGTCCTTGACTGGTCTGAGGGACACCCAAGGGACACTAAATGTCACCCAAGGGACATCCAAAGAATATCTGACCTTCACCTGACCTTCAGGTGAGGGACACTCAAGGGACACCCAAGGAACGCTCAAGGGACAATCAAGGGGCACCCAAACTTCACCCAAGGGACACTAAATGTCACCCAAGGGACATCCAAAGAATATCTGACCTTCATGTGACCTTCACATGAGGAACACTCAAGGGACACCCAAGGAACGCTCAAGGGACAATCAAGGGGCACCCAAACTTCACCCAAGGGACATCCAAGGGACACCCAAAGGACACCCTAAATTTGCCAAAGGGACACCCAAAAAACACCCAAGGGACAGCCAAGGGACACTCGAATGTCACCCAAGGGGCATCCAAAGAATATCTGACCTTCACCTGACCTTCAGGTGTGGAACACTCAAGGGACAATCAAGGGACAGCCAAGGGACACCCAAACTTCTGACCATCCGAAGAATATCTGACCTTCACCTGACCTATACCTGACCTTCAGGTGGGGAACACTCAAGGGACACCCAAAGAACACCCAAGGGGCACGCAAATGTCACCCAAGGGACATCCAAAGAATATTTGACCTTCATCTGACCTTCACATGAGGAACATCCAAGGGACACTCAAGGGACACTCAAAGAACACCCAAGGGACACCAAATGGACGCCCAATGGACACCCCATCTTTGCCCAAGGGACACCCAAAAAACACCCAAGGGACATCCAAGGAACACCCAATGAATGTTTGCTCTTCACCTGACCTTCACCCAAGGAGTGCCGAAGGAAATTTCTGAGGTCCACCTGACCTTCACCTAAGGAACGCCCAAGGAATGCCCAAGGAACACCTGACCTTCACCCAAGGAACACCCAAAACCCACCCAAACTTCAACCAAGGACCACTCAAAGAATTCCTGAGGTTCACCTGACCATCACCCAAGGAATGCCCAAGGAACACCTGACTTTCAGCCAAGGGACACTCAAAGAATTCCTGAGGTTCACCTGACCTTCACCCGAGAAACGTCCAAGGAACACCCAAAGTTCACCAGACTTTCACCCAAAACCCACACAAAAACTCCCACCCTCCACCCTTGGTCCCCCAAGCTTTGGCCACCAGCAGTGACAGGGTTGAGGTGTCCCCCTACCACCATCTCCTTATGGATGACGGGCGCGTCCTCCTGGAAGACCCCATCTGGCTTCTGCTTGTTGAGGATGAGCCACTTGAGGGGGCCGCAGATCTCACCGTGCTCGATGTCCGTCAGCTTCCTGGCCATGGCGAACACCTTGACCACGTAGGCGGTCAGCCTGGGGATGGGGACACCTGAGTGTCACATCTGCCCCTGTCACCTGGTCTGGGTGTTGGTGGTGGTGGCAGCAGGTCCCTCACCAGGTGCTGGAGGGGCGGTTGATGAAGGCGGCGTAGGAGCTGTCGGGCTTGCGGAAGGCCAACTGTTGGGTGTAACCTGTGAGGAGATGGTCGTTGGTCAACACGTGGGGTGGCCTGGGTGGGTTTCAGGCCACCAGTATCCTCCAGCCGTTGGTCAACATGTGGGGTGGCTGGTGGTGGCCTCAGGCCAGCAATGTCCTCCAATTGTTGATCAAGGCAAGGGGTGGCCTGGGTGGGCTTCAGGCCACCAATGTCCTCCAACCATTGGCCAACGCGAGGTGACGGCCCCAAGCCACCAATATCTTTCAGTCATTGGCCAGCATGAGGAGTGGTCGGGGTAGCTTTGGGCCACCAACATCCTCCAGACATTGGACAATGCAAGGAGTGTCCAGAGGTGGCCTTGACCTGGGGCGGCCTCAGGCCACCAATATCCTCCAGCTGTTGGTCAACATGAGGGTTGGCCAGTGGTGGCTTCAGGCCACCAATGTCCTCCAACCATTGGTCAATACAAGGAGTGTCCAGTGGTGACCTCAGGCCACCAACGCCCTCCAACCATTGGCCAACACAAAGAGCACCCACCCAAGCCAAGGAACCCTCAGGCTACCAACACCCTCTGGAGCCCCTCCCAGTGCAGACCAGTACCTCTGGAAACCCCAAACTGACGTCACCCAACCCAGGTCACCTCCAGAGGAGCGACCTTCTGCACAACCTCGGATGATAGGGACCTTTTGTGACCCAAGACAGGACACCGAGGGACAGTCCCACCACTCTGGGGGCCGTTCCCACCATTTTGAGGATATTCCCACCACTTTTGTGGCTGTTCCCACCATATTTGGTGCCGTTCCCACCATTTGTGCCAGTCCCCACCACTTTTGGGGCCATTCCCACCACTTTGAGGACATTCCTCCCAATTTGGGGACATTGCCACCCTTTTTAGGGTCATTCCCACCACTTTCGGGGCTGTTCCCACCATTTTGAGGACATTCCCACCACTTTTATTGCCATTCCCACCATTTTCATGACATTCCCACCATATTTGGTGCTGTTCCCACCATTTGTGCCCATCCCCACCACTTTTGGGGCCATTCCCACCACTTTGAGGACATTCCTCCCAATCTGGGTCGGATGATAGGGACCTTTTGTGACCCAAGACAGGACACCGAGGGACAGTCCCACCACTCTGGGGGCCGTTCCCACCATTTTGAGGATATTCCCACCACTTTTGTGGCTGTTCCCACCATTTTGAGAACACTCCCACCACTTTCGGGGACATTCCCACGATTTTGAGGACATTCCCACGATTTTGAGGACATTCTTACCACTTTGAGGACATTCCTCCCAATTTGGGGACATTGTCACCCTTTTTAGGGCCATTCCCACCATTTTGAAGACATTCCCACCACTTTTGTGGCTGTTCCCACCATATTTGGTGCCGTTCCCACCATTTGTGCCAGTCCCCACCACTTTTGGGGCCATTCCCACCACTTTTATTGCCATTCCCACCATTTTCATGACATTCCCACCATATTTGGTGCTGTTCCCACCATTTGTGCCCATCCCCACCACTTTTGGGGCCATTCCCACCACTTTGAGGACATTCCTCCCAATTTGGGGACATTGCCACCCTTTTTAGGGTCATTCCCACCACTTTCGGGGCTGTTCCCACCATTTTGAGGACATTCCCACCACTTTTATTGCCATTCCCACCATTTTGATGACATTCCCACCACTTTTGGGGTCGTTCCCACCACTTGTGCCCGTCCCCACCGCTTTTGGTGCCATTCCCACCACTTTTGTTGCCATTCCCACCATTTTGAGGACCCTCCCACCACTTTTGGGGCCATTCCCCCCATTTTGAGGACCCTCCCACCACTTTTGGGGCCGTTCCCACCTTTCTTGATCAGCTCGATGGCCCCCGCCCGGTGGTCGATGCCGAAGTTCTCCCACTGCTGGGTGCTGTCCAGGTAGTGGACGGCGATGACCGTCGGGGTCATGGCGATCATGTTCTGCTCCCCACAACCCGACGGCGTCACGATCAGGTGCTTCAGCTTGGCCCCATCGATGGCCTTCTCCACGATGATGGACACGGGGTTGCCTGGGCCCGGAGAGGACGTGTCACGCTCAAGATGTCCCACCTGTCCCCTCCCTCCAGGTTGTCCCCAGGTGTCCTCTCCTTGGTGCTCACCCTGGATGCTGACTTTGGTCTCCGACTCGGTGTTGGGGACGATGTCCGACAGGTCGGCGGCCTTCACCCGCTCCTCCTGCACCCCGTCTGTGGGGTGGGGTGGACGTGGGTGACCCCAAATGCTCCCCGTGTCCCACCCCCCTGAGGTGACCCAGCCCCACCCCACACCAGGGTGTCCCTTGTCCCTCCAGACCACACCGGGATGGCCCTTGTCCCTTGAGATGGCCCAGTTCTGTGGTGGGATGTCCCTTGTCCTCAAAGTTGTCCCAAACCTGATCTTGGAGGTGCCTTCTTGATCCCCAAAGATGTCCTAGACCCACTGTGGGATCTCTCTGGTTCCCAAAGACGTCCCAAACCCAAAGCTGAACCTCCTCATTCCCCAAAGACGTCCCAAAGCCACCGTTGGAGTTCCCTGGTCCCCAGAGATGTCCCAAAGCCACCGTGGGACCTCCCTGGTCCCCAAAGGTGTCCCAAAGCCACCGTGGGAGCTACCTGCTCCTCAGAGATGTCCCAAATCCACAGTAGGATCTCCTTGATCCCCAAAGATGTACCCAAAGCCACCATGGGATATTTCTGATCGCCAGAGATGTCCCAAAGCCACCGCGGGACTTCCCTGGTCCCCAAAGATGTCCCAAAGCCACCGTGGGACCTCCCTGGTCCCCAAAGATGTCCCAAAGCCACCGTGGGACCTCTCTGGTCCCCAAAGATGTCCCAAAGCCACCACGGGAGCTCCCTGGTCCCCAGAGATGTCACTCACTGACTCCCTTGTTCTGCGGGTCCAGCTCGACGATCTTCACCGTCTTCTCCAGCCGCATCCCCTCGGGCTGTCCAGGGCAGAGTCCAGCGCTGAAGGTGGGGTTGGGTCTGGGGTCCTCCCCTTCCCAACCCCTCTGGACCACTGGGAGAGGCCTCCCAGTATAAACCAGTACCCCCAGTGACACATGGGGACAACCCCAGGAGGCCACACCCAGTCACACAGGTCACTGAGGTCCTGGAGACCCTGAGGTCACTCTTGTGTCTTGGTCAACTTCATTGTGTGGCCACTGTGGTCAGCCTGACCTTGGTGACCCCATCCAGATCATCAATGCAGATATTGATTGAAAATACCAAATCAATAAGGGCATCGAGTCCCGTGATCAGCCTGATCTCTCCTGATAATCAATGTAGATATTGATTGAAAATACCAAATCAATAAGGGTATCAAGTCCCATAGTCAGCCTGATCCCATCCAGATCATCAATGAAATATTGATTAAAAATACCAAATCAATAAGGCATCAAGTCCCAAGGTCATCCTGACCTTGGTGACCCCATCCAGATCATCAATGAAAGTATTGATTAAAAATACCAAATCAATAATGCTACCAAACCAAACTGGCCACACACTGCCCCCTTGTGGCCACCACGTGTCACCGGCCGTGCCACCACACACCACCACCCTCTGCTGTGGTGGCCCTGGGCCACCCGCGGTGGCCACCCAACCACCAAAGAACAACACACGGAAGCCACCACGCTGGGGACATCTCACCACCACCACGGCCACCAGTGGCCACTCACCACAACTCGGAGCTTCTTCTTGACCCCGTCGCCCACGTACTGGTTGCGGACGGCCGCCTTGACCTCGATGTCCAGCAGGCCGAGCTTGAGGGGGACGATGACGAAGGACACGGTGCGCGAGGACTCGGCCTTCATCCTCAGGACCTGCTGGAAGCGCCGCTTGGCCGTGGAGGGGCTGCACAGGTCGGGGTTGTAGACCAGCTCCACGCGCACCTGGACGGTGACAGGGAGGTCACACCTGAGGTCCGGAGAGAGGGTGATGGCATCCCCAAAAAACGTCCCCAAACTGACCGTGATGTCGTGCAACCAGTAGTTGTAGAGGATGGCGCGGATCTCCACCTGCTCGTTCCTCACCACCGAGTAGGGCAGGCGGAGGTCGATGAAGAACTCCTTCATCACCGTGATCTCGTAGGGGTCGGCCACGCACAGCCCTGGGGTGGGGGACATGCAGGTGGTTGGGGTTGGGGGACACCTCATGTCACCAAGGAACCCCGAGGTCTTCAGAGGTCCCTGGAAGTCCAGGGAGTCCTCACAAGGTTTAGGAGATCCATCAAAACCCATGTTCTTCCCAAAGTTTAGGAGATCCATCAAGACCCACAGAGTCCTCCCAAGGTTTAGGAGATCCTTCAAGACCCACAGAGTCCTCCCAAGGTTTAGGAGATCCATCAAGACCCACAGAGTCCTCCCAAGGTTTAGAAGACCCCTTGAATCCCAAAGTTTAGAAGATCCCTCAAATTCCACGGAGATCCCTCAAATCCCAAGGATGGCCACCAAGCTTTGGGGCATCTCCCCCTCAGATTTTGGAGATCCCTCAAATCCCAGTGAACCCCTCCAGGCTTTAGGAGACCCTTCAGGTCTCAGGGACCCCCCACAAGGTTTGGGGACATTCCGTTGACCCCAGGAACCCCCTTGTCCTCCATGACCTCATACCTTTGGAGGGGGAGAGGCTGACCGCCAGGACCTCCCAGGTGGTGATGGAGTCCTTCAGGTACACGGGCAGCGTCTTGGCCGAGACCCTGGAGAGGACAGGAGCGACCAAGGGGGTCATGGCCCACCCCAGGCCAGGCTCAGGGAATGTCACCATGGGACTTCCCTGGTCCCCAAAGATATCCCAAACCCACAGTTGGACTTTTCTGGTCCCCAAAAATGTCCCAAACCCACAGTGGGACTTCCTTTGTCCCCAAAGATGTCCCAGACCCACAGACCCCCCAAGCAGGACCAGGAGCTTGGAGATGACCCCTGAGTGGACCAAGAACTCCTGAGTGGACCAGGAGATTAGCAGTGACCTCTGTCTGGATTTGGGGTGACCATAACTGATCTCCAGAGATGTCCAAGCTGGATGGGGACAGGGTGACCATGCCCAGGCTGGGCCATGGGGTGGGTGGATGGTGGGACAGGAGGTCCAGGCTCACCCCAACTCGTTGGGTGGCTCCGTCAGCTGCTCCACCTGCCACAGCCAACTCTCGGGGAAGAGGCTCCGTGAGACGATGTCCGAGTCCTCCAAGAACGGATCGTCGTCCTCATGGCCTGGGGGTGGTGGCATCGGCCCTCTCGAACGTGGCCTCAGGGCTGAGACCCCTGAGCGGAGCCGGTATCACACCAGCGCCACCCAGTGTCACCCCAGCGCCACCCCTTGTCTTGCCCAAGGTCACCCAACTGCCACCCAAGTGTTGCCCGATGAGTTGTCCAAGGATTGCGTAAGGAATGCCCAAGAGCCACTTGAGCTTCACGCAAGGAATGCCCCAAACCCACCCAAGACCCTCCCAACCTTCACCCAAGCTCCACCTGAGGAGAACCCAAGGAATACCTGAGGTTCACATGACCTTCCAGCAAGGAAAGTCCAAGGAACACTCAAGGAACACCCAAGAAATACCCAAGGTTCACCTGACCTTGGTCCAAGGAATAACCAAGGAACACCCAAAGAACATTCAAGGAACACCCAAGGAACACCCAGGGTTCACCTGACCTTCCCCCAAGGAATACCCAAGGAACACCTGACCTTCCTCCAAGGAAAGTCCAAGGAACATCCAAGGAATGCCCAAAGAACAACCAAAGAACACCCAAGGTTCACCTGATCTACACCAAGGAACACCCAAGGAACATCCAGCCTTCACCCAAACTTTGCTCAAGCTCACCCTCACCTGAGGTCCACCAAGGAACACCCAAAACCTACCCAAGACCCTCCCAACCTTTACCCAAGCTCCACCTGAGAAGCACCCAAGGAATGCCTGAGGTTCGCCTGACCTTCCACCAGGGAAAGTCCAAGGAACACTCAAGGAACGCACAAGGAATGCACAAGGAACACCCAAAGTTTGCCTGAACTTCACCAAGGAATGCCCAAGGAACATCCAACCTTCACCCAAGCTTTGCTCAAGCTCACCTTCACCTGAGGTCCACCAAGGAACACCCAAACCCCACCCAAGACCCTTCACCTAAGCTCCACCCGAGGTTCCTCCAACCTCCCCCGACCTTCTCCCACCCTCTATGACCCAACACTTGCTTCTGGCCAGCCCGGTGCTGGGTGAGAGGTTCTGCTGGTCCCGCTTGGCCTTGATGTATCTGCAGCAGTCGAGGAAGGCGCGGACGCAGGACTCGCCCTCCTGGATGTACTCGGTCCTCTGCTCGCAGCTGTGTCCCATCGGGTTGTCCTTCATCCCGTCCTCGCAGCACTTCCTCTCCAGCTTGTCCGAGTACTCGGCCGCTGGTGGACACCAGGACAGGGCTGGGACAAGCCCTGGTGGCTCTTTGGGACATGGGGACCTCGGGGGTGTGGGACATCCTGGTGGCTCTCGGGAATGGGGACATTGGTGGTGTGGGACATTCTGGTGGCTCTCTGGGACATGGGGACCTCGGGGGGGTGGGACATCCTGGTGGCTGTCAGGAATGGGGACATTGGTGGTGTGGGACATTCTGGTGGCTCTTGGTAATGGGGACCTCAAGGGTGTGGGACATCCTGGTGGCTCTCGGGAATGGGGACATTGGTGGTGTGGGACATTCTGGTGGCTCTTGGTAATGGGGACCTCAGGGGTGTGGGACACTCTGGTGGCTCTCAGGAATGGGGACCTCGGGGATGCAGGACATTCTGGTGGCTCTTGGTAATGGGGACCTCGGGGATGCGGGACATTCTGGTGGCTTTTAGGAAAGGGACTTTTGGGGGTGTGGGACACTCTGGTGGCCCTCTGGGATGTGAGAAACTCTGGTGGCTTTTTGGGACATGGGGACCTTGGAGGTGTGGGACACTCTGGTGGCCTTTGGGACAGCAGATGCTGCAGGACATGGGACACTGGTGTCCCTCAGGGTCCTGGGACAATTTAGTAGCCTCAGGGACAAGGAACACCCAGGTGACCTCGAGGACAAGGGACACCCTGGTGACCCCAGGGGACAAGGGACATCCCAGTGCCACCTACCCTTGGTGCCCTTGTACTCAGCGAGTGCCAGCGAGCGGCGCTTGCGTTTGGCAGGCTGGGGACACTGGACCTCTGGGGACAGAGCGGACATTGGTCAGGACCCTGAAGTGTCCCATGTGTCACATCTCAAAGTTCAGGGTCACCTCCCCCATCCCTGAGGTGTCACCTCTCCCATCCCTGAGGTGTCACCTCCCCCATCCCTGAAATGTCACACCCCTGAGGTGTCACCTCCCCATCCCTGAGGTGTCACACCCCTGAGGTGTCACCATCCCCATCTCCCTAAATGTCACCGGTCCCATTCTTGAAGTGTCACATCCCCGGTCCCTGAGGTGCCACATGATTGAAGTGCCACATCCACCATCCCTGAAATGTCACCTCCCCCATCCCCGAGGTGTCACCTCCACCATCCCTGAGATGTCATCTTCTCTGTCCCTGACATGTCACCTCTCCCATCCCCAAGGTGTCACCTCCCCCATCCCTGAGGTGCCACATGCTTGAAATGTCACCTCCACCATCCCTGAGATGTCACCTCCCCCAACCCCGAGGTGCCACCTCCTCCACCATCTCCTGCAGTGCCACCCCAAGGTGCCACCTCTGTGAGATGCCACCTCCCTGAGGTGCCACCCCCTGTCCCCGAGGGTGTCCCACCTGACCGCTGGGGCGTGGTGACCTTGACACTGGTGGTCAGGCTCAGGCCAGCGTCCGCGAAGACCCCGACGTTGTCCCTGCCGCTGCCCGGCGTGCAGCCGATGTCACTTTTCTCCACCGTGTCCCAAACCTGCGCCCACAGGGGACAGCTGTGATGGCCACTGCCACCATCCAAGGACAGTGGGGACAGCTGTGACAGCTACTGCCACCATCCATGGACGATGGGGACAGCTGTGATGGCCACTGCCACCATCCATGGATGATGGGGACAGCTGTGATGGCCACTGCCACCACCCGGGGATGGTGGGGACAGCTGTGAAAGCCACCGCCACCATCCAAGGACAATGGGGACAGGGACAGCCGTGATGGCCACTGCCACCACCCAGGGATGATGGGGACAGTTGTGATGGCCATCACCAGGGGGCAGCAGGGACAACCATGATGGCCATCACCAGGGGACAGCAGGGACAGCCATGATGGTCACCACCAGGGGACAGCAGGGACAGGAACAGCCTTGATAGCCACCACAAGGGGACAGCAAGGACAGGGACAACCGTGATGGCCACCACCAGGGGATGATGGGGACAGGGACAACTGTGATGGCCACCACCCAAGGATGCCGGAGATGGCCATGACCATCCCTTGGGGACATCGAGGACAGGGCCACCCACCCTGGTCTGGGTGAGTTTGTTCTTCCTGAGGACGAAGACCCCCTTGTCCACGGCCACCAGCCCCACGTGGGCCTTGTGGTCGCCCTCGATGCGCAGCCTCATGGGTGTCCCCGGCTCGTGCACACGGTTGTCACCTTCCGTCGCCCCCTTCACCACCAGCTGCCACAGACACAGGAGGTGATGTCACCAGGATGTCCCCAAAAGCCATGTTTGTGTCCCCCCCCACCATGGGAGACACCAAATTTGGACCTCCAGGGGCAGTTGGTGGACATGGGCTTCATGTCTGGGCCATCACTGGGTCACCAGGGCCACCAGAGCCACCTGGGCCACCCAGGAGATGTCCAAGCTCCTCATGGAGTGTCCAAAACCACACAAGTGACACCAAATCCCCACCAGGGACCACTCAGGTCCCTCAATGTCCCCTCAAGCCCTTCCAAAGGTCCCCAAGGATCTCAAGGTCCCCCAAACCCCTCTAAAGGTTCCCCAGATCCCTCAAGGACCTCCAGGTCCTTCAATGTCCCCTCTAAGCCCTTCAGGTGCCCCCCAAGTCCCTCAGGGCCCCCCCAGACTCATCCAAATGTCCTCCAGGTCCCTCAAGGGCCCCCAAGACCCCCAAGGAACTCCCAGGTCCTTCAAGGGCCCCCCAAGCCCCTCATGGACCTCCCAAACCCCTCAAGGGTGCCCCAAGCCCCTCAAAAGCCCTCAGGTCCTTCAAGGCCACCCAAGTCCCTCATGGACCTCCAAGGTCCCTCAAGGGTCCCCCAAACCCCTCAAAAGTCCCCTCAAGGCCACCTAAACCCCTCAAGGACCTCCCAGGTCCCTCAAAGCCACCCAAGCCCCTCAAGGACCTCCCAAACCATTCAAGAGCCTCCAAGGTCCCTCAAGGACGCCCCCAAACACCTCCAAGGCCTCCAAGACCCCTCAAAGACCACTCCAGCCACCAGCAAGGCACATCCAATGTCTCCAAGACCCCTTTGACCCCCCTGGGAACACCGGGGGACACTCACAGTGCCCATGCAGGTGTCCTTGACATCCACCCAGACGGAGTCGGCCACGATCTCGCCGGGCAGGACGTAGTAGTAGGCCACGATGCGGAAGGACGGGATGAGCTCCGGCGTCACCGGCAGGGTCATGGTCACCAAGCTCTGGCCGGCCTCGTGCCGCTGCCGGCCGGCTCGGAGGATGCGTCCCTTGGTCATGATCTGCCAGAAACCCAAGCTTGGTGGCCTCCTGGATGTCCAGGTGGTCAAGCTGGAGGACCATGGGTCAACCACGGGTACCCACCAGGTAGGTGAAGAACGGGACAGAGTTGCGGACGTCGTTGTTGCTGGTCTTGAGGTGGAAGTTCACGGCCAGGTTGTCCCCGGGCTGCAGCTCGGTGGCAGCCACCGCCAGGTGCAGGAAGTTGCCCGAGCCGGCCTGGCTGCGATAGGCCTGGGCCGTCATCTGCCGCGAGGCCTGGCGCTCTGGTGGCAGCCCCGCCTGGGCCGTCCGCACCTGGGACAGGTGACACGGTGGCACTCGGTCGGATGTGGGCCTGGGTGGGGTCAGCGTGGAGTGCTTGGCCACCATAGAGGTTTCATAGAGGTTTTGGCCACCAGAGAGGTCTTGGCCACCATGGAGGTCTTGGCCATCACAAAGGTCTTGGCCACTATAGAGGTTCCACAGAGGTCTTGGCGACCACAGAGGTCTTGGTCACCATGGAGGTTTTGGCCATCATGGAGCTCTTGGCCACCATAGAGGTCTTGGCCATTGTGGAGGTGTGTTGGTTATCATGGAGATTTTGGCCACTATGGATGCCTTGGCCACCACAGAGGTCTTGGCCACCACAGAGGTTTTGGCCACCATGGAGGTCTTGGCCACCATAGAGGTTTTGGCCATTGTGGAGGTGTGTTGGTCATCATGGAGGCCTTGGCCATCATGGAGGTCTTGGCCACCATAGAGGTCTTGGCCATCATGGAGGTGTGTTGGTCATCATGGGGACCTTGGCCACTATGGAAGTCTTGGCCACCATGGAGGTCTTGTCTGTCATGGTCTCCCTGGTGCCCTGGTCTTTGGTGACCATTTCCATGGTCAAACTGACCATCTGCTGCCTTGGATGTCTTGGCCACTCAACCACCATGGTCCCTCTGACCTTGTCCCTTGGCCACCCTCAATGTCTTGGCCACTTTTGTCTCCCTGGCTTTGACCATCCCATTCCTGGTCACTGGTCACCCTGGCCACATGCCGCCATGGACAACTGACCACTGTGGACACCTCCACGGGCCTCTTTGACACTTGGTCCTTGGTCACTCTCATGTCTTGGTCAACCCAATTGAGCTGACCACCATGGTCAGCCTGACCTAGGTTGTCCTTGTCCTTGGCCAATGGTGACCAGGATAGCCCCGGCCCTTGGTCACTCTGGACATCTCAGCCACCTCAACCCCCCGGCCCTTGGTCACTCTGGACACCTTGACCACCACAGGCACCTCAACCATGGGGTGACCTTGGCCATCCTGGCTTTTGGCCAATGATGAGTGACCACGATAACCCTTCATCACCATGGATGTCCAGCCCGTCCTGGTCCCCAGTCCTGCTGTCCTGACCCTTGGACATCCCAGGGGTCACTCCGGCCATCTCAGCCACCTCAACCCCCGGGCCACCCCATCAGAGGTGACACCTGGTGACACTCACGGTGATGGGGACACTGTCCTTGTTGGCTGGCATGTTGAGGACCAGCCTGGCCGTGCCATCGCGCTGTGTGGCCACCTGGCCCTGGAAGCCATCGGCCTGGACGGTGACACGCGGTGCCGGGGACTGGTCGGGGTTGGTGACATAAACCTGGAGGGGACACCGGGGGACGTGGGGACATTACGTGGGAAGGGGTGGTTGCACCAGGAAGGGGTGGTGACACTGGGAAGGGACAATGATACTGGGAAGGGGTGGTGGCACTGGGAAGGGACACAGGGAAGGGGTGGTGGCACCAGGAAAGGGTCATGGCACTGGGAAGGGA
Source organism: Montifringilla adamsi (assembly GCA_017590115.1). Lineage (NCBI taxonomy): Eukaryota > Metazoa > Chordata > Aves > Passeriformes > Passeridae > Montifringilla > Montifringilla adamsi. Next base: position 23,292 of record JAGGNK010009726.1, read on the forward strand.
CAATGATACTGGGAAGGGGTGGTGGCACTGGGAGGGGACACTGGGATTGGGTGGTGGCTCTGGGAATGGGTGGTGGCTCTGGGAAGGGGTGGTGATACTGGGAAAGGACACTGGGAATGGGTGGTGGCACTGGGAAGGAGTGGTGGCACTGGGAGGTGGCACTGGGAAGGGGTGGTGACACTGGGAAGGGGTGGTGGCACTGGGAGGGGACACTGGGAAGGGGTGGTGACACTGGGAAGGAGTGGTGGCACTGGGAGGTGGCACTGGGAAGGGGTGGTGACACTGGGAAGGGGTGGTGGCACTGGGAGGGGACACTGGCACCAGGAAGCACCACCCCAGTGACACAGGGACAGCCCACCGTCCCTAGCCCCTCTCAGGTGACACAGGGACATCACCCAGAGACCAACTTCTCCTCCACCCCCAGCCCCAACTGTGCCCTGTCCCCGTCCCAGGCCACCCCGTGGGTCCCGTGCCACCCCCCTGGGCCACCGCTGTCCCCAAGATGTCACCAACCGTGAGGTCAAAGGGCATCCCCGGCTTGAAGTACTTGGGGGTGTGGGTGAAGTGGATGCTGTAGGGCGACGTCACGATCGGGATGCCACCGCGCTGGGCCTCCACCATGTCACTGCCTGCGGGGACACCGCGGTGGCCGTGTCACCTGGGTCCCTGTCCCCGCCCCAGGTGTCCCTCCATCCTCACTGTCCCCCTGCCACCCATCATGTCACTGCCTGCAGGGACACCGCGGTGGCCATGTCACCTGGGTCCCTGTCCCCACCCCAGGTGTCCCTCCATCCTCACTGTCCCCCTGCCACCCATCATGTCACTGCCTGCGGGGACACCACGGTGGCCGTGTCACCTGGGGTCCCCCCACTCTCACTGTCCCTGTCCCCTCTATGTCCCCCTGCCACCCGTCATGTCACTGCCTGTGGGGACACCGCTGTGGCCGTGTCACCTGTGGCCAGGGCTCCCTGTCCCCTGCCCAGACGGGTGGCCCCAGATGTCCCCCCCCGTCATCGCTGTCCCCAACCCCGCACGTCTCCAGACTCACACCACTGCTGTCCCCAATCTGTCCTCCCATGTCCCCCCTGTCCCCACCAGTCCCCTGTGTCCGCTGGATTCCTCCACTGTCCCTGTCCCCCAATGTCCCCTTGCTGTCCCTGTCCCCCTGTGTCCCCACATGTTCCCCCACCGTCCCCTGTGTCCCCTGGATTCCTCCACAGTCCCTGTCCCCCATGTCCCCCTGGCGTCCCTGTCCCCAATGTCCCCCCATGCCCCACGTGTCCCCCCATGTCCCCCGCGTCCCCGCGCAGACCTGACTCGGTGATGACGGTGACAGTGACATAGAGGGAGTGTCCCACGAGCTCCTGGGGGTTGGGGAAGCGCTCGCGCAGGTGAGCCATGGACAGCACGGCCTCGGCGTCACCGTCCTGCACCTGGGGACACAGGGACACGGGTGGGGACAGGGTTAGGGACAGCAGGGGGACAGCAGATTGGGTGGTGGCTCTGGGAATGGGTGGTGGCTCTGGGAAGGGGTGGTGATACTGGGAAAGGACACTGGGAATGGGTGGTGGCACTGGGAAGGAGTGGTGGCACTGGGAGGTGGCACTGGGAAGGGGTGGTGACACTGGGAAGGGGTGGTGGCACCGGGAAGGAGGGGTGGGACACGGGTGGGGACAGGGTTAGGGACAGCAGGGGGATAGCACAGGGACAGCACGGCCTCGGCGTCACCGTCCTGCACCTGGGGACACAGGGACACGGGTGGGGACAGGGTTAGGGACAGCAGGGGGACAGCACGGCCTCGGCATCACCATCGTGAACCTGGAGACATGGTTGGGGACAGGGTTAGGGACAACAGGGGAACAGCACAGCCTCGGTGTCACCGTCCTGAACCTGGGGACATGGGGACACGGGTGGGGACAGGGTTAGGGACAGCAGGGGGACAGCACAGGGACAGCACGGCCTCGGCGTCACCGTCCTGCACCTGGGGACACAGGGACACGGGTGGGGACAGGGTTAGGGACAGCAGGGGGACAGCACGGCCTCGGCATCACCATCGTGAACCTGGAGACATGGTTGGGGACAGGGTTAGGGACAACAGGGGAACAGCACAGCCTCGGTGTCACCGTCCTGAACCTGGGGACATGGAGACACGGGTGGGGACAGGGTTGGGGACAGTGATAGTGACAGTGCCAGGGACAGTGCCAGGCCCTCCGGGACAGGGCTTGGGACAGGGACAGTGACAGTGCCAGGCTCACTGGGACAGGGTTGGGGACAGTGACAGGAACAGTGACAGGGACAGGCTCACCGGGACAGGGTTGGGGTCAGGGACAGTGACAGTGCCAGGGCCAGGCTCACCGGGACAGGGTTGGGCACAGTGACAGTGACAGTGCCAGGGCTGGGGACAGGGAGAAGTGCCAGGCTCACCGGGACAGGGTTAGGGACAGTGACAGGAACAGTGACAGGGACAGGCTCACCGGGACAGGGTTGGGGTCAGGGACAGTGACAGTGCCAGGGCCAGGCTCACCGGGACAGGGTTGGGCACAGTGACAGTGACAGTGCCAGGGCTGGGGACAGGGAGAAGTGCCAGGCTCACCGGGACAGGGTTTGGTGAGGGGACAAAGGGCAAGGTGAGGGGACAAGGTGAGGGGGACAAAGGACAAGCTGAGGGGACAAGGTGAGGGGACACAGGGGACAAAGTGAGAGGGGACAAGGGACAAGGTGATGGGACATGGGACAAGGTGAGAGACAAGGTGAGGGGACACGGGACAAGGTGAGAGGTGACAGACGGGACAAGGTGAGGGGACACAGGGGACAAGTGAGCGGGGACACAGGTGACGAGGTGAGGGGACAAGGGACAAGGTGATCACAGGGATGGGGGCACTGGGGACTGAGAGGGGACAAGGACAAGGTGGGGACACAAGGGACAATGTGAGGGGACACGTGGGGACAGCCAGCACTGAGAGGGGACACGGATGACAATGTGAGCAGGGACAGGGCAGGGACACTGCATCCCACTGGGGACATCACGGGGAGGTCCCCAAATGGGTGACACTGGCACTCCAAGGTGCCACCATCGCCTTGAGGTGTCACAGAAGGGTGACACAGCACCCCGAGGTGTCCCCAGCCCTCCGAGGTGTCACAGGGAGGTGCCACCAGCACCCTGAGGTGTCCCCAACCCCCCACGGTGTCCCCAACCCCCCACGGTGTCCCAGCACCCCGAGGTGTTCCCAAGCCTGTGATGTCCCCACAATGTCCCCATCCCCTCGATGTCCCCACAGTGTTGCCACCCCCGTGGTGTCCCCAGCTGTCCCCACGGTGTCCCCAGGTGTCCCTGCGGCGTCCCCGCAGTGTCCCCAGCTGTCCCCAGGTGTCCCCAGGTGCGCTCACCGGTGGCCCCAGCAGTGTCCCCACACCTGTGATGTCCCCACAGTGTCCCCATCCCCTCAATGTCCCCACAGTGTCGCCCTCCCCGCAGTGTCCCCGCGATGTCCCTGGATGTCCCTGCAGTGTCCCTGCGGTGTCCCCATGGTGTCCCCAGTTGTCCCCACTCATGCATCAGTGGCCCTGGCAGTGTCCCAGCACCACAAGGTGTCCCCAAGCCTGTGATGTCCCCACAGTGTCCCCATCCCCTCCATGTCCCCACAGTGTTGCCACCCCCATGGTGTCCCCAGCTGTCCCCACAGTGTCCCCGGGTGTCCCCGCGGTGTCCCCGGTTGTCCCCAGCTGCCCCCAGCTGTCCCGGTGGTGTCCCTGTGGTATCCCCAGCTGTCCCTGCAGTGTCCCCGTGGTGTCCTCGGTTGTCCCCAGCTGTCCCTCTGGTGTCCCTGCCATGTCCCTGTGGTGCCCCCGGTTGTCCCCAGCTGTCCCTGTGGTGTCCCTGCAGTGTCCCTGCAATGTCCCTGTGGTGTCCCCAGCTGTCCCTGAAGTGTCCCCGTGGTGTCTCTCTGGTGTCCCCAGCTGTCCCTGTGGTGTCCCCAGCTGTCCCTGCAGTGTCCCTGCGGTGTCCCCAGCTGTCCCTGCGGTGTCCCCAGCCGTCCCTGCAGTGTCCCTGCGGTGTCCCTGAGGTGTCCCTGCAGTGTCTCCGGTTGTCCCCATCTGTCCCTGCGGTGTCCCTGTGGTGTCCCTAGCTGTCCCTGTGGTGTCCCTGCGTTGTCCCTGGATGTCCCCAGCTGTCCCTGCAGTGTCCCTGCAGTGTCCCCGGTTGTCCCCAGCTGTCCCCGCGGTGTCCCCGCGGTGTCCCCGCGCTCACCGGTGCTCCCCGGGGTGTAGATGGGCTTGTCGGTCTGCACGAAGATGTGGCCGCTCTGCGGGGACACCAGCAGCACCTTCTCCAGTGTCACCGCGGCCACCCGCGCTGTCACCGTCACAAACTGCTTCCCCTGCGCCTGCGGCAGCGCCTTGGCCGGCACCTGGGGGACAGGGACATTGGGGACATCCAGAGGGGCAGGGGACACTGGGGACATCCATGGGGACAGGGACAATGGGGACAGGGGACACTGGGGACATCCACGAGGGGCAGGGACAGTGGGGACAGGGGACACTGGGGACATCCAGAGGGGCAGGGACAGTGGGGACAGGGGACACTGGGGACATCCGTGGGGACAGGGACATCCGCAGGGATATCCATGGGGACAGGGACAGTGGGGACACCTGTGGGGACAGGGACACTGGGGACATCCAGAGGGACAGGGACATTGGGGACATCCACGGGGACAGGGACACTGGGGACAGGGGACACTGGGAACATCCAGAAGGGCAGGGGACAGTGGGGACATCCACGGGGACAGGGGACAGTGGGGACATCCATGGGGACAGGGACAATGGGGACATCCAGAGGGACAGGGACACTGGGGACAGGGGACATCCAGAGGAGCAGGGGACAATGGGGACACATGTGGGGACATGGACACTGGGGACAGGGGACAGTGGGGACATCCACAGGGACAGGGGACACTGGGGACATCCACGGGGACAGGGACAATGGGGACATCCATGGGGACAGGGGACACCCACTGGGAGAGGGACATTGAGGACAGGGGGCATCCAGAGGGGCAGGGGACATTGGGGACATCCACGGGGACATGGCACACTGGGGACAGGGGACACTTGGGGACACCTGTGGGGAGAGGGGACAGGGGACATCCATGGGGACAGGAGACAATGGGAACATCCATGGGGATAGGGGACACTGGGGACAAGGGACTTTGGGGACAGGGGACATTGGGGACATCCAAGGGGACAGGGACACTGGGGACATCTGTGGGGACACGAGGTGTGACCACACCCCACAGACACCAGGAGTGACCACCCCGCAGACACCAGGAGTGACCACCCCGCAGACACCAGGAGTGACCACCCCGCAGACACCAGGAGTGACCACCCCGCAGACACCAGGAGTGACCACCCCGCAGACACCAGGAGTGACCATCCCATGGACACCACGAGTGACCATCCCCAGGACACCAGGAGTGACCACACCATGGACACCAGGAGTGACCATCCTATGGACACCAGGAGTGACCATCCCCAGGACACCAGGAGTGACCATCCTATGGACACCAGGAGTGACCACACCCCACGGACACCAGGAGTGACCATCCCCAGGACACCAGGAGTGACCATCCCAAAGACACCAGGAGTGACCACCTCCATGGACACCAGGAATGGCCATCCTATGGACATCAGGAGTGACCACCTCCATGGACACCAGGAGTGACCATCCCATGGAGGGGACCAGAGGGGGGTGACAGAGAACGGAGGGTGTGACAGCGACAAAAGGGGGGTGGCAGTGACCACGGGGTGGTGACAGTGACCAGAGGGGGGTGACAGTGACCAGAGGGGGGTGGCAGTGACCAGAGGAGGATGGTGGCAGTGACCAGAGGGGGGTGACAGTGACCAGGGGGAGGTGACAGTGACCAGAGGGGGGTGACAGTGACCAGAGGGGGGTGGCAGTGACCAGAACATGGTGACAATCACCAGAGGAGGGTGGTGACAGTGACCAGAATGGGGTGACAGTGACCAGAGCGGGGTGGCAGTGCCCAGGGGACGGTGACAGTGCCCAGGGGAGGGTGCTGCCAGCCTACCTTGATGGTGGCCGTGGCCATCATGCCCTGGGCCGGGCTCAGCGCCACGCGGCTCTGGAACAGGACCTGGCGCTTCTGCGGGAAGTCCTGCACCAGCAGCGAGGCCTCGGCGGCCGCGCTCAGCCCCGGCGCCTCCAGCACCACCTGCTCGTCCGTCTCCAGCCGCAGCACGGCCGGCGTCACCATGGTCACCCTGGGGACACCACCGGGCTGGCACCGGGCAGCGGCGGGGGGCACAGCGCCCAGAAACCCCGAAATCTGTCCCTAAAGGAGCTTGGGGGCATCAGAAACCCCAAAATCTGTCCCTAAAGGAGCTTGTGGACCTCAGAAACCCCAAAATCTGTCCCTAAAGGAGCTTGGGGGCGTCAGAAACCCCAAAATCTGTCCCCACAGAGCCCTGGGGACCTCACAAAAGCTTGGGGACCTCAGAGAACCCAGAAACCCCGAAATCTGTCCCTAAAGGAGCTTGGGGACCTCAGAAACCCCAAAATCTGTCCCTAAAGGAGCTTGTGGCCCTCAGAGCAATCAGATACCCCAAAATCTGTCCCTAAACCAGCTTGGGGACCTCAGAAACCCCAAAATCTGTACCCACAGAGCCCTGGGGACCTCACAAAGTCTTGGGGACCTCAGAGAACCCAGAAACGCCAAAATCTGTCCCTA
>JAGGNK010009726.1:33197-44224 GCA_017590115.1 Montifringilla adamsi
ACCCTTGGGTGGGGGTTGGGCTCCCCCTCCCCACCCCCCAGGGTGGGGGAGGGGCTGGCCGGCCGTTCCTCATTTCGGGGAAGGAGCTGGCGAGGGGCCACCACGGGGCTTGCGACATCGCGGGGACACGCCAGGGGGGGTCGCGACGGGGGTGGGGGGACACCAGGGGACAGCGGGGCACAGTGCAGGGCTGGGGGGTGGGGAGGGTTCGCCTGGAGACCCTCCCCCAAATAGGTCATGGGCAGCTGGGTCACCCTGGTGACACCTGAAAGGTCCTGGGTGACCTCCTGGAGCTTTGGTAGGAGCTGGACACTGGGGGTCCACCTGGACCTGGACACCTGGGTCCATCCTGAGACCCCTGAAAGGACCTGGGTGACCTCCTGGACCCCTGGTAGGACCTGGACACCTGCATCTGCACACCTGGGTGACCCCTGAAAGGACCTGGGTGGTCTCCTGGACCCCTGGTGGGATCTGGACAGCTGAGTGACCCCTGAAAGGACCTGGGTGACCTCCTGGACCCCTGGTAGGACCTGGACACCTGCATCTGCACACCTGGGTGACCCCTGATGGGTCCTGGGTGGCCTCCTGGAGCTTTGGTAGGACCTGGACACTTGGGGTCCTCCTGGACCTGGACACCTTGGTCCATCCTGAGACCCCTGAAAGGTCCTGGGTGACCTCCTGGACCCCTGGTAGGACCTGGACACCCTGGTGACCCCTGAAAGGACCTGGGTGACCTCCTGGACCCTTGGTAGGACCTGGACACCTGCATCTGCACACCTGGGTGACCCCTGGTAGGACCTGCACACCTGGATCTGCACACCTGGGTGACCCCTGATAGGACCTGGACACCTGGGTCCATCCTGAGACTCCTGGTAGGACCTGGGTGACCCCCTGGACCCCTGGTAGGACCTGGACAGTTGGGTCACCTCCTGGGCCTGGACACCTTGGTCCATCCTGAGACCCCTGAAAGGTTCTGGGTGGCCTCCTGGACCCCTGGTAGGACCTGGACACCTGCATCTGCACACCTGAGTGACCCCTGATGGGTCCTGGGTGGCCTCCTGGAGCTTTGGTAGGACCTGGACACTTGGGGTCCTCCTGGACCTGGACACCTTGGTCCATCCTGAGACCCCTGAAAGGTCCTGGGTGACCTCCTGGACCCCTGGTAGGACCTGGACACCCTGGTGACCCCTGAAAGGACCTGGGTGACCTCCTGGACCCTTGGTAGGACCTGGACACCTGCATCTGCACACCTGGGTGACCCCTGGTAGGACCTGGACACCTGGATCTGCACACCTGGGTGACCCCTGATAGGACCTGGACACCTGGGTCCATCCTGAGACTCCTGGTAGGACCTGGGTGACCCCCTGGACCCCTGGTAGGACCTGGACAGTTGGGTCACCTCCTGGGCCTGGACACCTTGGTCCATCCTGAGACCCCTGAAAGGTTCTGGGTGGCCTCCTGGACCCCTGGTAGGACCTGGACACCTGTATCTGCACACCTGGGTGACCCCTGATGGGTCCTGGGTGACCTCCTGGACCCCTGGACACCTGGGTCCATCCTGAGACCTCTGATGGGTCCTGGGTGACCTCCTGGACCCCTGGTAGGACCTGGACACCTGGGTCCATCCTGAGACCCCTGAAAGGTCCTGGACACCCTCCTGGACCCCCTGGGCCGCCTGGACCCCTTGGACCACCATGTCCAGACCACCAGGACCCCTCCTGGGCCACCGTGTCCAGACCACCAGGACCCTCCTGTGACCTTGTCCCATCTCCAAGCCCCAGAAGCCCAGATCCCCCCCCCGTATCCCATGTCCCCCGATTGTCCCCTTGTCGCCACCACCGCCGTGGTGGCAGCTCCTCCCTGGTGCCACCACCGTGACAGGAAGTCACCCAGGAGCCACCACCCCGGGCCCAGTTCCCGTTGTCCCTCGCGGCACCTCCGGGGCGCAGGCGTGTGACACTCCTGCCACCCTCCAGGCCGGGCCACCAGCGCTGACCACGCCAGGAGGTCCACCAGGCCACCGGACCTCCTCCAGCCGCGGGGGAAGCAGGAGAAGGAGCCCATCGGGATCATCCGGACGTGGCGGTGGGACGGGGACCGACATTTGTCACTTGTCACCGGTGGTGGCCCCACGGGGCCCCAGCGCCTCCGGTTCCTCCCTTTCCTGGGGGGAAGGGACCTCCCGCGCCGTGGGAGGTGCCCCAGAAGCGTTTGGAGGTGCTGAGGTTTGTCCAGGGGTCATCCAGGGGTCATCCAGTGTCTCCTCGCTGGATGTGGTCCTGCCAAGGCCGCACAAGGCAGGGCCTCACCTGGTGCTGCTCTGGACAGGAGTGGTGACATTGGGATCCCATCTCCACCAGGATCCCATCTCCACCAGGATCTCACCTCCACCAGGATCTCACTTCTCCTGGGATCTCATCTCCACCAGGATCTCACCTCCACTGGGATCCCATCTCCACCAGGATCTCATCTCCACCAGGATCTCACCTCCACCAGGATCTCACTTCTCCTGGGATCTCATCTCCATTGGGATCTCACATCCATCAGGATCTCACCTCTCCTGGGATCTCACCTCTCCTGGGATCTCATCTCCACCGGGATCCCATCTCCACCAGGATCCCATCTCCACCAGGATCTCACCTCCACCAGGATCTGACCTCCACCAGGATCTCACCTCCATTGGGATCTCATCTCCACCAGGATCTCACATCCACCAGGATCTCACCTCCGCCTGGATCTCACCTCCACTGGGATCCCATCTCCACCAGGATCTCACCTCTCCTGGGATCCCACCTCCATTGGGATCTCATCCTCACCAGGATCCCACCTCCACCAGGATCGCACATCCATCAGGATCCCATCTCCACTGGGATCCCATCTCCACCAGGATCCCATCTCCACCAGGATCCCATCTCCATCAGCTCCTGGCCAGAAGTTGATGACTGGACCCTCTTCCATCGACTCCTCTGCAGAAGTTTATCCTGCCAGGACCCACCTCCACAGAAGTTCCCCCCACCAGGACCCACCTCCATCGACTCCTCCCCAGAAATTCATCCTGCCAGGACCCACCTCCACTGAAGTTCATCCTGCCAGGACCCACCTCCACCAGTTGCTCCATTTAAGTTCATCCCACGAGGACCCACCTCCATCGGCTCCTTCCCAGAAATTCATCCTGCCAGGACCCACCTCCAGAGAAGTTCATCCTGCCAGGACCCAGCTCCATTGACATCCATTCCACCAGGAGCCACCTCCCCAGAATTCATCCTGCCAGGACCCACCTCCACAGAAATTCATCCTGCCAGGACCCACCTCCCCAGAAATTCATCCTGCCAGGACCCACCTCCCCAGAAATTCATCCTGCCAGGACCCACCTCCCCAGAATTCATCCTGCCAGGACCCAGCTCCATTGACATCCATTCCACCAGGAGCCACCTCCCCAGAATTCATCCTACCAGGACCCACCTCCACAGAAATTCATCCTGCCAGGACCCACCTCCCCAGAAATTCATCCTGCCAGGACCCACCTCCAGAGAAGTTCATCCTGCCAGGACCCAGCTCCATTGACATCTTTTCCACCGGCACCCACCTCCCCAGAACTCACCCCACCAGGACCCACCTCCCCAGAAATTCATCCTGCCAGGACCCACCTCCCCCACCTCCCCAGAACTCACCCCACCAGGACCCACCTCCCCAGAACTCACCCCACCAGGACCCACCTCCCCAGAACTCACCCCACCAGGACCCACCTCCCCAGAACTCACCCCACCAGGACCCACCTCCCCAGAACTCACCCCACCAGGACCCACCTCCCCAGAACTCACCCCACCAGGACCCACCTCCCCAGAACTCACCCCACCAGGACCCACCTCCCCAGAACTCACCCCACCAGGACCCACCTCCCCAGAACTCACCCCACCAGGACCCACCTCCCCAGAACTCACCCCACCAGGACCCACCTCCCCAGAACTCACCCCACCAGGACCCACCTCCCCAGAACTCACCCCACCAGGACCCACCTCCCCAGAACTCACCCCACCAGGACCCACCTCCCCAGAACTCACCCCACCAGGACCCACCTCCCCAGAACTCACCCCACCAGGACCCACCTCCCCAGAACTCACCCCACCAGGACCCACCTCCCCAGAACTCACCCCACCAGGACCCACCTCCCCAGAACTCACCCCACCAGGACCCATCTCCACAGAACTCACCCCACCAGGAGCCACCTCCACAGAAGTTCACCCCACCAGGAGCCACCTCCCCAGAACTCACCCCACCAGGAGCCACCTCCACCCTCTCGTCCCCGTGTCCCCATGGAGGTGTGGCGCCAATGTGCGCACTGGCTGGTGGCCGCGCGCGTCCTGCCCGCGGGACACCGGGCCAGCAGCCCCGGGGGACAGGTGTGGGACCTGGCGCAGGCGCTGCGCGACGGGGTCCTGCTGTGCCACCTCCTCAACGCCCTCCTGCCCCGCGCCGTGCCACCCCGGGACATCTGTCCCCGGCCACAGATGTCACAGGTGAGACACGAGGTGGGGACAGGGCGGGGCTGGGCCAGGGAGGGACACGAGGGGTGTGACAATGATGGTGACAGTGGTGGGTGATGGGGATGGGGACGTTGATGGTGACAATGGTGGGTGATGGGGACAATGGGGATGGGGACATTGATGGTGGCAGTGGTGGGTGATGGGGACAATGGGGATGGGGACGTTGATGGTGACAATGGTGGGTGATGGGACAATGGGGATGGGGACATTCATGATGACAGTGGTGAGTGATGGGGACAATAGGGATGGGGACATTGATGGTGACAATGGTGGGTGATGGGGACAATGGGGATGGGGACGTTGATGGTGACAATGGTGGGTGATGGGGACAATGGAGATGGGGACATTCATGGTGACAGTGGTGGGTGATGGGGACAATGGGGATGGGGACATTGATGGTGGCAGTGGTGGGTGATGGGGACATTGATGGTGACAAGGATGGGGACATTGATGGTGACAATGGTGGGTGTGGGTGAGGGTGGTGGCGATCATGGGGTCAAGGGGGATGATGATGGGGACATTGGTGGTGACAATGATGGTGACATTGAGGGTGACAATGATGGGTGTTGAGAGTGGTGGCGATGATGGGGACACTGAGGGTGACAATGATGGGTGCTGATGAGGGTGGTGGCCATGATGGTGACATTGAGGGTGACAATGATGGTGACATTGGGGTTGTTGGTGATGGTGACATTGATGGTGACAATGACAGGAATGGCATGACCTGGGGTGATGATGATGATGATGATGATGGGACAATGAGGATGATGATGGTGGGGATGTTGATGGTGACAATGACAGGGCTGGTGAGAGCGAGGGCAGTGACACTGTGGTGATGGTGACAATGACGGTGACGAAGGTGGCCATGGTGCCAAGGAGGTGACAGGGACAGGGACAATGGTGCCGATGGTGACAATCTTAGCGATGATGGTGCGGAGGGGATGACAAGACAAGGGTGACAATGACAGCATTGGTGACAGAGATAGATGATGGCCACTGTCACCATTGGTGACAACAGTGGTGATGTTGATGGGGGTGACAATGACAATGCTGGTGGTGGGGATGGCGCCAAGTGGGTGACAAGGACAGGGACAATCATGGCGTTGGGATGACAATGACAATGACAACATTGGTGACAGAGACGATGGCTGTGCCACTGCCACCATTGGTGACAACAGTGATGATGGTGATGGGGGTGACAATGACAATGCTGGTGGTGGTGACAATCATGGTGATGGTGATGGCGCCAAGTGGGTGACAAGGACAGGGACAATCGCGGCATTGGGGTGACAATGACAATGACAATGACAATGACAATGACAATGATGGAGGCAATGTTGACAGGGTTGACAATGATAGTGTTGGTGACAGAGATGCTGGCAGTGACACTGTCACCACCATGATCACAACCATGGAGAGACGAAGGCACTGATTTTGATGGTGACAATGGGGCGTGCCAGTGATGACAGGGGTGACACTGGTGATGGTGACACTGGTGACACTGGTGTCACCACAGTTCCTGTGCCTGAGGAACATCCGCACCTTCCTGACCGCCTGCGCTGACAAATTCGGGCTCCCCAAGCACCGGCTCTTCGGCGCCTTCGACCTCTTCGATGTCCAGGACTTTGGGAAGGTGGGGTCAGGGGTCCATCTGTCCTGGGGGGGTGGGACCCAGGGGTCCGGGTCACCCTTCATGCCCCCGATGTCACCTCTGTGTCCCCAGGTGATTGAGACTCTCTCAACGCTCTCCTGGACCCCCATCGCACAGAGCAAAGGATTCACGTGAGTGGACAGGGCTCAGGTGTCCATCCCTGAGGGTCCAGGTGTCCAGTCCCCTCTCTGAGGGACCCCAGTGTCCAGTCCTGGTGTCCAGTCCCTGAGGGTCACTGCTGTCCAGTCCCTGGTGTCCAGTCCCCAAGGTTCAGTGGTGTCCAGTCCCCAGTGACCAGTCCCTGAGGGTCCCAAATGTCCAGTCCCCAGTGTCCAGTCCCCAAGGTTCAGTGGTGTCCAGTCCCTGGTGTCCAGTCCCTGAGGGTTCCAAATGTCCAGTCCCTGAGGGTCAGTGGTGTCCAGTCCCCAGTGACCAGTCCTTGAGGGTCCCAAATGTCCAGTCCCTGGTGTCCAGTCCCTGAGGGTTCCAAATGTCCAATCCCCAGGGGTCAGTGGTGTCCAGTCCCCAGTGACCAGTCCCTGAGGGTCCCAAATGTCCAGTCCCCAGTGTCCAGTCCCCAAAGGTCAGTGGTGTCCAGTCCTGGTGTCCATTCCTTGAGGGTCAGTGGTGTCCAGTCCCCAGTGACCAGTCCTTGAGGGTCCCAAATGTCCAGTCCCTGGTGTCCAGTCCCTGAGGGTTCCAAATGTCCAATCCCCAGGGGTCAGTGGTGTCCAGTCCCCAGTGACCAGTCCCTGAGGGTCCCAAATGTCCAGTCCCCAGTGTCCAGTCCCCAAAGGTCAGTGGTGTCCAGTCCTGGTGTCCATTCCTTGAGGGTCCCAGTGTTCAGTCCCCAAGAGTCAGTGGTGTCCAGTCCCCAAGGGTCAGCAGTGTCCATTCCTTGGTGTCCAGTCCCTGAGGGTCAGCAGTGTCCATTCATTGGTGTCCAGTCCCCAATGGTCAGTGCTGTCCATTCCCTGCTGTCCAGTCCCCAAAGGTCAATGATGTCCAGTCCTGGTGTCCAGTCCCTGGTGTCCAGTCCCTGGTGTCCAGTCCCAGTGTCCAGTCTCTGAGGGTCATAGGTGTCCAGTCCTGGTGTCCAGTCCCAGTGTCCAGTCCTGGTGTCCAGTCCCTGCTGTCCAGTCCCCAAGGGTCAGTGATGTCCAGTCCCAGTGTCCAGTCTCTGAGGGTCATAGGTGTCCAGTCCTGGTGTCCAGTCCCAGTGTCCAGTCTCTGAGGGTCAGAGGTGTCCAGTCCTGGTGTCCAGTCCCAGTGTCCAGTTCCCCGAGGGTCAGCAGTGTCCAGTCTCTGGTGTCCAGTCCCAGTGTCCAGATCCAGTGTCCAGTCCCTGAGGGTCACTGCTGTCCAGTCCTTGAGGGTCAGTGGTGTCCAGTCCCGGTGTCCAGTTCCCAAGGGTCAGTGATGTCCAGTCCTGGTGTCCAGTCCCGGTGTCCAGTCTCCAAGGGTCAGTGCTGTCCAGTCCTGGTGTCCAGTCCCAGTGTCCAGTTCCCCAAGGGTCAGCAGTGTCCGGCCGTGTCCCCCCAGGCCATTCCCGTCCGAGGACAGCGTTGGGGACGATGACATTTACAGCGGCCTCTCCGACCTCATCGAGTGCGTGGGGGCTACTGGGGGCCACTGGGGGGGTCTGGGGTCATTGGGGGTGTCATTGGGGACAATAAGGGACATTTGGGGACATTGGGTGATATTGGGGACAATAAGGGACATCTGGGGACACTGATGGATTTTGGGGGACATTAATGGCTCTGTGGGTGGTACTGGGGGGTCTTTGGGGACATTAAAGGACCCCCGAGGGATCTGGGGACAATCAGGGGACCCCGAGGGATTTTGGGGGGCTCCGGGGGGGTGTCCCCAAGTGTCCCCAAGTGTCACCACGCCCGCAGTGACACGGCCGAGGAGGACGATGACCTCTACGACTGCGTGGAGGCCGAAGGGGACGACGGCGATGACGTCTACGAGGACCTGATGAGGGTCGAGCCCCCCCCGGCCACGGTGGGTGTGATCCCCCAAAAAAAACAGCTGGGAACCCCCAAAAACAGCTGAGGACCCCCAAAACCACCTGGGAATGCCCAAAAATACCTGGGACCTTCCAAAAACCAGCTGGGAACCCCAAAAAAACAGCTGGAAACACCCAAAACCAGCTGGGAACCCCCCAAAAGAGCTGGGAATGCCCAAAAAGACCTGGAAATCCCCAAAAAACAGCTGGGTACCCTCAAAAATACCTGGGAGTCCCCAAAAGCAGCTGGGAACACCCAGAAACACCTGGGACACCCCAAAAAACACCTGGGAACCCCCAAAGATCTGGGTGAATCCAAAACACTTGGAACCACCCCAAAAACACCTGGGACACCCCAAAAATACCTGGGAACCCCCAAAACCACCTGGGAACCCCAAAAACACCTGGGACACCCCAAAACTACCTGGGGCACCCCCCAAAAAACCTGGGAACCTCCAAAACAGCTGGCAGCCCCCAAAAAAACACCTGGAACCACACCAAAACAACCTGGGAACCCCCAAAACCACGTGGGACCTTCCCAAAACCACCCGGGAACCTCCAAAACCACCTGGGAGTCCCCAAAACCACCTGGGAACCTCCAAGAACACCTGGGAGTCCCCCAAAAACACCTGGAACCTTCCCAAAAACACCTGGGAGTCCCCAAAACCACCTGGAAACCCCCAAAACCACCTGGGACCACCCTCCAGACACACCTGTGTCACCTCCATGGACACCTGTGTGTCCCCCCGGCCATCACCGTGATTGTCCTGTCTGTCCCCACAGAAGCGGGTGTTCCTGATTGTCCCCTCTGTCTCCTGTGTCCCCATGTCCCCACCGAAGGGGGAGTGGACCTGATTGTCCCCTCTGTCCCCTGTGTCCCCATGTCCCCACCGAAGGGGGAGTGGACCTGATTGTCCCCTCTGATCGTCCCCTTGTCCCGTGTGTCCCCATGTCCCCACAGAAGGGGGGAGTGGAGCTGATTGTCCCCTCTGATTGTCCCCTCTGACTGTCCCCTCTGATTGTCCCCTTGTCCCCACAGAAGGGAGGGGTGGAGATGATTGTCCCCTCTGACTGTCCCCTTGTCCCCACAGAAGGGAGGGGTGGACCGGCGGCTCTGCTGCCTCCAGGAGCTGCGGCAGACGGAGGAGAGGTACACGGAGACCCTGGAGTCCATCTGCCAGGTGGGGACAGCGGGGACACTGGGGACATCAGGGACATCGGGGGCATTGGGGACACTGGGGACACTGGGGACATTGGGTACATGGAGACCCTGGAGTCCATCTGCCCGGTGGGGACAGCAGGGACACTGGGGACACTGGGGACACTGAGGACATCAGGGACATCAGGGGCGTTGGGGACACTGGGGACACGGAGACCCTGGATTCCATCTGCCAGGTGGGGACAGCGGGGACACTTGGGGACATTGGGGGCATTGGGGACATTGGGTACACAGAGACCCTGGAGTCCATCTGCCAGGTGGGGACACTGGGGACATTGGGGACACTGGGGACACTGGGTACACAGAGACCCTGGGGACACTGGGGACATCGGGGCGTTGGGGACATTGGGGACACTGGGGACATTGGGGACATCAGGGACCTTGGGGATGTTGGGGACACTGGGGACACTGGGGAGAGAGGTGGCCACGCGGGGCCTCCCAGTAAGGCACGGTGTCCCCCGGTGTCACCCGGTGTCCCCCGATGTCCCCAGCACTTCCTGCGGCCACTGCGGCACTTCCTGAGCGCCCGGGACATGGAGAGCATCTTCATCAACGTGGAGGTGACAGTGACACGGGGACAGGGGACAGGGGACAGGGGACATGGGGACATGGGGACATGGGGACATGGAGAGCATCTTCATCAACGTGGAGGTGACAGTGACATGGGGACAGGGGACAGGGGACATGGGACATGGGGACATGGAGAGCATCTTCAGCAACGTGGAGGTGACAGTGACAGTGACAGCGGGGACAGGGGACAGGGGACATGGAGAGCATCTTCATCAACGTGGAGGTGACAGTGACACGGGGACAGGGGACAGGGGACAGGGGACACCGGGACATGGAGAGCATCTTCATCAACGTGGAGGTGACAGTGACAGTGACACAGGGACATGGGACAGGGGACATTGAGAGCATCTTTATCAATGTGGAGGTGACAGTGACAGTGACACGGTGACAGTGACAGTGGGGACAGGGGATGGGGACATGGAGAGTGTCTTCATCAACTTGGAGGTGACAGTGACAGTGGGGACACTGACCAGTGACACCAGTGACACCAGTGACACCAGTGACAGCAGTAATGTGGAGGTGACAGTGACACGGGGACATGGGGACATCCCCTCCCCAGCACTCCCAGTACCCCCCAGTGCTCCCAGTAACCCCCTTGTGCCCTCTCAGTGCTCCCAGTGCTCCCAGTGCCCCCTCCCAGTGCTCCCAGTAACCCATCCCAGTGCTCCCAGTCCCCTTCCTGAGCCCCCCCAGCTCTCCCAGTAACCCATCCCGACCCTCCCAGCTTTCCCAGTCCCCCCTCCCAGTGCTCCCAGTGCCTCATCCCAGTGCTCCCAGTCACCCTCCTGAGCCCTCCCAGCTCTCCCAGTGCTCCCAGTGCCCCCTCCCAGTGCTCCATCCCAGTGCTCCCAGTGCTCCCAGTAACCCATTTCAGCTCTCCCAGTGCTCCCAGTGCTCCCAGTAACCCATTCCAGTGCTCCAGTGCCCCTCCTGAGCCCCCCCGCTCTCCCAGCTCTCCCAGTGCCCCCTCCCAGTGCTCCCAGTGCTCCCAGTAACCAATTCCAGTGCTCCCAGTGCTCCCAGTCCCCCTCC
>JAGGNK010009737.1:5025-34619 GCA_017590115.1 Montifringilla adamsi
TCCCCCCCCCCCCCCCCCCCCCACACACACACTCTCTATGTAGTTTCATCTTAGATGCAGGTATTATAGTAGAGAGTGCGTGTATGCGTGTGCATGGCAGTGGGGTTCAGAAGATCAAAGGATTTGTCAGGGATCCTGCTCCAGTATTTGAACACCCTCATGGTTAATAAAAACAAACAAGCAAACTTCTAATATCTAAACAGAATTTCCCATGTTCCAACATGTGTCCTTTACTTCTCATCCCATTACTGTGCACCTCTGAGAAGAGTCTGGCTCTGTTTTTTCTATATCCTCTCGTCAGGTAGTTACAGTCAGAAATAATGGCTCCTGGCACCCTCTCTTCTGAAGGCTGACAGGGTCTTCACAGAGACTATAGAGGTGAGAGCCTGAGCCACATGATGCAAAGAAGGAGGGATGGCTAGTGGTTATGCTTTAACGAGAGCAGGATGGACATGCTCAGGTGTGTGTGTGTGTGTGTGTGTGTGTGTGTGTGTGTGTGTGTGTGTGTGTGTGTGTGTGTGTAAGGGGTGTAGGGGTGTGGAGCTGGAAGCTTGCGACTTCTGGCAGCAGAAGAAAGGCTCCTTCCCTACCTGCAGACCTGAATTTACAGAGCCAATATAGTACCTTGGTAGTCAAAGAGGAGAAACCAGCTCTGAGAGAGGCTTCAGAGCCAGCTGGGCCCAAACTGTTGTGGTATGTTGACCTTGGCTGGCTGCCAGATGCCTACCCAGCTGCTCTCTCACTCCTCCTGAGCAAGACATGGGGAGAAAATAAGATGAAAAAGCTCGTGGGTCAAGATAAAGATAGGGAGATCACTTACCAATTGCCATCACAGGCAAAACAGACTTGACTTGGGAAAAAATGAAATTTAATTTTCTTGTCAATTACAAGAGAGTTGGATGGTGAGAAACAAAACCAAAAATTAAAACAACATCTTTCCCTCACCCCACTCAGGCTCAACGTCACTCCTTCATTCGTGACTTCTCTACACCCACCTTCCCCCCTCCCCCATCCTGAGCAGTGCAGGGATGTGGGGATTTGGGGGTTGCAGTCAGTTAATAACACTTTGCCACTCCTTCCTTCCCACACTTTTCCCCTGCTCCAGCATGGGGTCCCACCCACAGGCTGCATGGAAATACCTGCTCCACTGTGGTCTTTTCCATGGCCCACAGTGGAATATCTGCTCCGGCACCTGGAGCACCTCCTCCCCCTCCTTCTCTTGTCCTTGGTGTTCACAGGGATGTTTCTCACACTTTCTTCCCTCACTCTTCTCCCTCCATGTGTCGTTTTGCCCTTTCTTAAATATGCTTTCATAGAGGCGCCACCAGTTTCACTGATTGTCTCAGCTCTGGCCTGCAGTGGGTTTGTTGTGGAGCTGGCTGGAATTTACTGTGTCTGGCACAGGGCAGCCGCTGGTCTCTTCTCACAGAAGCCACCCCTGCAGTCCCACTCCTGGCTACCAAAACCTTGCCCTGGTACACCCAATAGAACTGTGCATACACCCAACAGAACTGTGCATTAGCACCAAGAGGGAACATTGGACGACTGCAGTTGGAGTCTCTCTTCTGCAGGGAACCCATCTGCTGACCAGACATAGGATCATAGAATAATTCAGGTTGGAAGGGACCTCAGAAGGGTCCTAGTCCAACATCCTGCTCAAAGCAGGGTCAAGGCTGGATTCAGGCTAGGTTGCTCAGGGCTTTATCCAGTCAGATCTTGAAAACATCCAAAAACAGAGATTGCATAACCCCTCTGGGCAGCCTGCTCTACTGCTTGATTGACTTCATTGTGAAAAAGGTTTCTCCTCATATTCAGTCAGAGCCTCTCTTATTTCAGCTTATGCCCATTGCCTCTCATCTTCCCATCATGCACCACTATGAAGAGCCTGGTTCTGTCTTCTTGTAGGAAAGAATCTATCACAGGAGGTTTGTTGCTTGCTGGAGGCCCAGATACAGGATACTACAGAGAGGCTGCCAAGGCTCATCCAGTCCTTTGACCTGTCACCCCTTACTGCTCATTTGTGTGGATGCTGCTAACACTGCAAAAAAGAGACTGACCTAGACCAAATCACAAGTGACAAACAGAGGTCTGGGAACAAGGGTGAAGTACATGGGAGCCCAGGTGTTCTTCTCCATACTGCAGGTGAAGGGAAAAAGCTCCGGTAGGAGCAGATGCATCCTATAGGTCAACACCTGGCTGCACAGCTAGTGTCCATGGGATCTTAACTGATTGATGAGGACTGCTGAGAAAGAACAAGAGACACCTGACAAAGTGGGGCATCTTTGCTAACTGGGGGAGAAGGACTTTGAACTAGGTCTGACAGGTCATGATGACCAAAGTCTGAAGAGAAATAAAGGAACAGAGGCATGGAGAAAGCACCCAGGGGTCAGGTAGGCCCTCACTTTTCCTGTGAAAGCAGCACAAGTGGGAGCCCATGTCAAGTGTCTACACATAAAAGTATGCAGCATGGAGGGAGGACACACACAACAAAACGAAGAGAAGTCAATATTCTGGGCACGCTAGCAGGGCTCTGTTCTCATGGGGAATAGGTCACATAAATGAAGTGCAGCTGTGGATGGATGAAGCTCTTCAAAAAAGATAGGTTGGACAATAGGCAGGGAGAAGTTGTGCTCTGTGCAAAGCAGTAGCTCAAACACACAGCTTTGCCTTGGAGCAGGGGAGGAGCCAGTCAAGAGAATGTAAGTACAAGTCAGAGGACAGAACAACACAGGTGATGCCTGGCTGGGTGTGGGAAGGAGATTTCTGTGCTGTTCTTGTGAGCCAGCAAAGGCTTCCTGAAGATAAGGATGGCCTCATATCTCTCTCAAGGAATTTACCAAGGCTATCACCATGACAACATGAGGAATGAGAGGGGGAAAAAAAAGTACAAGCAAGAAGATCTGGACTTTTGTTGGATTACACAGTGGCGTGGCTCCTTTCACCTATTGAAAGTTTTGTTTTTTCTTTATGACCAATGGGCAGTGTATGTGTTCATTAAGTAAATGTAAACATCTTGTAAAACTATAAAAGCAACATGCTGCTTTAGTAAATAAGTCTAAACAGCCTTCTGACTGAGCCCTGGTGCTTTGCACCATGCGGGGCTCTATAGCGACACCTGGGTATACTAGTTTGGACTGGGATAGAGTTTAATTTCTTCACAGTAGCCCTTATGAGGCTATGATTTGGATTTGTGCTGAAAACAGTGTTGATAACACAGGGGTGTTTTAGTTATCGCTGAGCAGGGCTTACACAACATCAAGGCCTTTTCTGCTTCTCATGCTGCCCCACCAGCAAGTAGGCTGGGACTGGACAAGAAGTTGGGAGGGGACACAGCTGCGACAGCTGACCCCAACTGACCAAAGGGATATTCCAGACCATATGATGTCATGCTCAGCAATAAAAGCTGGGGGAAGAAGGAGGAATTGGGGGGCATTTGGAGTTATGGGGTATATCTTCCCAACTAACTGTTACATGTGATGGAGCCCTGCTTTCCTGGAAATGGCTGAACACCTGCCTGCCCATGTGAAGTACTGAGTGAATTCCTTATTTTGCTTTCTGCTTGCGTGCACAGTTTTTGCTTTTCCTCTTAAACTGTCTTTATCTCAACCCACGAGTTTTCTCACTTTTACCCTTCCAATTCTCTCCCCATCCCACTGGGTGGGGAGCAAGTGAGCAGTTCTGTGGTGCCTAGTTGCTAGCCAGGGTTAAACCATGACACTGGGGAGATGTCTGCTGTAGACCACCTGATCAAGAGGAGGTAGAGGAAGCCTTCTTTACACTACTGGGAAAAATCCACATGATCTCAGGCCCTGGTATTCACAAGGGACTTTGACCACAGCAGTATCTGATGGAGAGGCAACATGAAAGGACAAAAAACAATTGTGTAAGGTTTTGGAGTGTGTTGAATACAAACTCTTGATGGAGATTATGAGCCAACTAGGGAAAAATTTTGGACCCATCACCCACAAAGAACAGGTTGGGGACATAAAAGTCAATGGCACCCATGGCAAGAGCCACAATGAGGATGAAGTTGAAGATCCTGAAAGAAGTGAGCAAGACACATGGCAAAATTTCAACTCTAGATTTCAGGAGAGCAGATCTTGGCTTGTTAAAGGACTTGCTTGGCAGGATACTATGATAGACTGTCCTAAAGGGCAAAGAGCTCAGGAGGGCTGGTTGATCCTCAAAAGACAACTTCCTCAAAGCACAAGAATAATCCACTCAGATATGCAGGAAGTTGAGCAAGCATGGCAGAAGGCCATGAACAGGGGATTCCTGACTGAGCTCAAAGACAAAAAGGAAGTACACAGAAGGTGGGAGCAGGGAATGGCTCCCCAGGAGGAATATGGAGGTGTATGCAAGGATTTAGTTTAGCCAAAGCTTGGCTGGAGTTGAAACTAGCAAGAAATGTGAATGGCAACAAGAAGGGCTATTATAAGTACAGCATCAGCAAAAGAAAGGCTAAGGAAAACGTGCCCACTGCTCACTGGAGTATGGAATCTAATAGCTAAGGACATCAAAAAGACTAAGGAACTCGGTGCCTTCCTTGCCTCAGTTTTTTACAGGTAAGGTTGGCCCTCAGGTCTCCCAGATTCCTGAACCTAGTGGCAGACTCTGGGGCAAGGAAGCATTATTCACTGTAGAGGAAGACTGAGTTAGGGAGCTCTTCAGCCAACTGGACATACATAAGTCTGTGGAACCAGATGAGATGACTCTGAGGGTTCCTGATGACTGGAAAGAGGCAAACATCACACCTATTTTCAAGAAGGAGAATTCAAGGGGATAAAGACTGGTAAAACTCACCTCAGTGAAGCAGAGCTGCTTCCTATGCAGTCAGCCTCCAGCCTGTACCGTTGCGCAGGGTTAGTCCAGCCCAGGTGCAGGATTTGGCATTTGTTTTTGTTGAACTTCATGAGGTTCCTGTCAGCACATTTCTCCAGACTGTCCAGAGCCCTCTGAAAGCCAGCTCTACCTTCCAGCACGTTGACTGCTCCCCTGCCAATTTTGGTGTCATCTGCAGATTTCCCAAGAGTATACTTTGTTCCCTCATCCAGGTCATTAATGAAGACATTAAAGAGTATTGGTTCTAGTACTGATCCCTGAGGGACCCCACTAGTTACTGGGCCCCAGCTGGACTTTGCACCACTGATCACAACTCTGACCCCATGCATGCCATCTAATCCTATGAGCTTGTGTATGTCCAAGTGCGTTAAGTGGTTCCTAACTCTTTCTTCCTCTACTGTGGCTACTGCTTCACTCCCTGCAGACTCTGCTGGGATGCTCAGGGGCCTGGGAGGCCTGAGGGAAGATCTTACCAGTGAAAACTGAGGCAAAAAAAGGCATTGAGTACCTCAGCCTTTTCCCTGTTGCTTGTCACAAGGTCCCCTGCCCCACTGAACAATGAGCTCATGCTCTCCTTAGTCTTCATTTTGCTACTGATGTACTTAGAAAAACCTTTCTTGTTGCCCTTCACCTCCCTTGCTAGGTTCAACTCCAGCTGAGCTTTAGCTTTCCTGACTGCATTTCTACTTGTGCATGCAATCTTTATATTCCTCCCAAGTAGCATGCCCCTGTAGCCATGATATTTTCTGAAAAATCCTTTTGCCAGGATTTTTCTCCTGAGAAGCTGAGGAGCCTCAGGAAAGAAATGTAAACAATTAACTATCTGCTGCTGTGGAATGCAACAGGTGCATCTGTGACTGGTGCATGTTGGTTGTTTCTAATTAATGGCCAATCACAGTCAGCTGGCTCGGACTCTCTGAGAGTCACGAGTTTTTATCATTTCTCTCCTGTCCTTTCTAGCCTTCTGATGAATATTTTCTTTCTATTCTTTTAGTATAGTTTTTAATATAGCATTTTAATATAATATATATTATAATATATCAGCCTTCTGAAACATGGAGTCAAGATTCTTGTCTCTTCCCTCATCCTGGCACCCTCGAACACAACCATATGCCCCTGCTTCTACCTCCTGTGTACTTCCTTTTTTTTTGTTTCTGAGCTCAGTCAGGAGTTTCCTGTTCATCCATGCTGGATTTCTGCCATACTTGCTTGACTTCCTGTACATTGCAAATGTTCTTGTGCTCTGAGGAGTTTGTCCTTGAAGATCAACCTGCTCTTTTGGGCACCCTTACCCTCCAGGGCAATTTCCCATGGATCCTGACAAGTTGGTCTCTGAATAGGCCAAACCCTGCTCTTCTGAAGTCCAGGGTTGTAATTCTGCTGTTTATCTTGATCATGCCTCTCAGGATCTTAAACTCCACAGTCTCATGGTCACTGCAGCCAAGGCTGCCCTTGACCTTCACACCATCAACCAGTTCTTCATAAGATCATAAAATGTTGTCCTTCCGTTTTGTGAGTAGCAGGTCCAGCAGTGCATTTTCACTAGCCAGTTCACTGATCACTCGCATCAAGAAATAGTCTTGTATACACTCTAGAGGTCTCCTGGATTGTTTGCCTCCTGCTGTATTGTCCTTCCAGCAGATACTGGTGTGCTTAAATGAGTACGAGGGCATGTGACTGTGAAGCTTTCTCCAGCTGCCTAAAGAAGACTTCATCTACCTCTTCTTCTGGATCAGGAGGTCTGTAGCAGACACGTAGTACAGCATCACCTGTGATGGTCTGTCTTCTAATCCTTTCTCACAAGTTTTCAGCTGCTTTGTCACCTGTCCTAAGGTAAAGATCCATGTATTTGAGCCTCCCCTTTGTGTAGAGTTTAACCCCTCCTCCTCGCCTCTCCACCCTATCTTTCCTGAAGAGCCTTCATCACCCCATTGGAGCACTTCAGTCAGGAGAGCTATCCCACCATGCCTCCATAATCCAAATGAGGTGATAACTCTGCAACTGTGTACAGACTTCTAATTCCTCCTGCTTGTTCCCCATGCTATATGCATTTCTGTTCAGGCTTTTGAGATGGGCCCTGAGTCATGCTGGTTTTACAGGGTGTGAGAGCCTCTCTTGTCATGCTGTCCCCCACATAAGTTTGTTCTGCCCCTTGTGCCTTCATTTCTCTTCAGGTTACAGTAACTCTCCCCTGGCATACCTACTTTAAAGCCCACCTCACTCAGTTAGCAAGCCTGTTTGCAAAAACACTCTTGTCCCATTTCATCAGATGTATCCCACCCTTGCTCGGTAGCCCTCGCTGCTCAAAAAGGGTCCCATGGCCATAGGAGCCAAAGCCCTGCCTGTGACACCAGGCACACAGCCAGATCATGACCCACTAGATGAGTCTACTTCTACCTGAGCCTTTCCTCCTCACTGGCAGTATTGAGAATACCACCTGGGTCCCCATGCCCTTCACCCTCACCCTGAGTTCTGTAGTCACTTGTGAAATACTCCAGGTTACCCCTGGCAGTAACATTGGTGCCCACATAGAAGTGCAGGAAGGGGTAATAGTCTGAGAGCCAGACAAGCCTTGGCAGTCCCTGTGCAACATCACAGATCCTGGTCCCTGGCAAGCAAAAATACTCCAGAGACATCAGCTTGGGTCAGCAGATAGGTGTCTCCTGTCCATCATGGGAGGGGGTCTCCAATCACTGTCACTTTCCTTTTTCCCTTTGTGCAGACACAAGGTTTGGGCTCAGTTGGCTCTGATGCATACCCTGAAGGGTCTTGTTTGTCCTCATCAGTGCCCAGGACACTATACCCAGGGCAGTTGCAGGTTTGCAGGTGGAGCAGGAGCCTTTCTTTCATTTGCCAGAAGTCATGTTTCCAGCCTTCTCCATCTTGACAGCCACCCTCAGCTCCCTGTTTGACCATGGTCTTTAGCTGTCCTTCCTTCCTTGCTATGTGTGGCTCAGGCCATTGTCTCTGCAGAGTTTCTGCAAAGATCCTGTCAATCTCCTCATAGTCTTCCCTGATGATTTGCAGCCTGCACGCTTCTTCCTGCATCTCCTTCACCCTGGCGACTCAACACCTTGACCAGAGCACATCTCTCACAGGAGATGCCACCACTGTTTGCAGTCCCACAGAGAGGCCTCAGGCACTCTCTGTAGCCTGAGACCTGGGAAATGCCATCCTCCCACCCTGCCCCAACTGTTTGGATCAGGGTCTCCAGTGTGCCAAGGGCATTATCGCCAGTCAGTGCTGGGGAGTGTGCCCTGCTTCATGTTGAGACCATCGCTGCTCAATCTCCAAGCAGCCTCATACAGTCCTCAGCATAAGTGCCTGTCCCCTCTGTACCACAGTCGTGCTAATAACTGCTGCAACAACTACCACATCACTATCTGCTGCTCTCTGTGAGGCGGATCCTCCCTAATCAGGAGTCAACCTTTCTATGTGCAACCTGCTGTGCAAACTGAGGGCAGTCTCTGCAGCATCCCAGGTGCCCTGCACCACAAACTACCCCTGCTAGTGGCCGCATCTCTGTTTGCAGTGCTCTGGGCTGCTGTGCTCCTTAACGAGCAACTAAATAACAAAATAATTGCATGCTTTGTAAAGGCTAGGAATTTCTATGTGTTTGGAAGATGTCATTTTTTTCTTGTACTTGTAGATGCACAGTATACAGAAAGATTGATGACAGATGCACCAAGTATAGCTGTTTATTGGTGGTGCATCAATCAAAAGATGTTAATGAGGCCCTAGGTTTCAGAAGTATGCTAAACAGGAAGAAAAAATAGAAGTGAATTTTACTAAGGGAACCTGACTGTTTTCTAAATTACTTGAGTTAGAAGAGCTAGTGGAATGAAAAAAATCTGCTATTCCTGCTCTAAGGCAAGTTATTCTTGCTTAAGTATATATTCTAATATCTTTTTAGAGAGTCATTAATGACATATATGAAATACAGCTTGACTAGTTATTTACCTATCAATTTCATAAATGTAAATTATGTACTGATGATGAATGTTCTTAAAAATATTATTTAAGATTGCTTACCAAATGTATATCTTTTAGTTTAATGTATTGCCTAGCCACCTTCATTTAGAGGAGTTGTCTTTGAGCAAAGCTTTTCTCAATCTGCTATATAAACTGTTGTTGGATTGAATGTCCTATCAAGCTTATCAAGGGACTTGCTGTTCACCCATTTCCTGAAGCTTCATTTCAGAGTCAAATTGCAGTACTTATTTTGATGAAAATTGCCATACTTTTAGGTTGTCCAAGGGATTATCTGTGACTCATTTCAGTAATGCTTTCATGATTTCTGGTGATGTAGGAGGTGACTACTGGGAAAAACAACTTTTTTTTTATAAGTAATACTGTGTTCAGTAAGGATTTAAAGTGTCTATTGTATTAATTTTCTTTGAATGTGCACAGATTGTCCCTGTCTGTTCATTTATAGACCTGGGGCTATATCCTGAATTTTCTCTATCTGACATTTCTTTAGAACAACTTGGAAAGTTGGGACGGACCAGAAAGCATTATCTTAATTGCAGAGGGAAGGGTACACTGGAGAAAGTGGTACTATGTTGTGGGTATAGCTGTTTACTTGCAGTAGCTGGCTATGAGAATGTAGCCTTACTGGTTATGAGCCTCTTGTAACATTAACTTTAGTGTAGTGTGTGTATTTCAGGAAACCACACCTTACTGTAGCTTTTCTCTCCTTCTATAACAAAGTAGAGCCCCTCAAGTACTGATTGTCTTCCAACTTATGTTATTCTTTGAAACTTAATGAAGCTGTGTTTGGGCAGGACCAAATCAGTTATGAGACCCTCTGGTGTTAACCAGCCAAGTGGCTTCTGCTAATTTTACATCCCAGTGTTTCTATTTCCCAGCGCCCAGTGCCCTCAACATCTTTCCAGAGGTTTGTGGGTGATAGGGGATGTGATACACTCTTGGCCCAGGAGTCTATGAAGTTGTTGCAGAAATGAGTCCCATTGTCTGACTCAATTCTTTCTGGGGTGTCCTGTTGCCACAGAACTGGCCTTTCATGGCCCAGGATGGTGTTTCAAGTGGTGACAGGGTTTACAGGGTATGTTTCTCACTACCCAGTAAGTTGCTTCCACACAGCACTTGCCTTGACAAGTTTGTGGCAATATAGTCAATATACCAGGCCTCGCCATATCAATATCCCAGCCATCACCCACTACTCCAGATACACTTGAATCATGTGGTTCACTTCATTGCAGTGCATTTTGCATTCACGAGTGACCTGTGTGATGGCCTCAATAGTCAGCTCCACCCCTCGATAACAAGCTCATCTGTACGTTGCATCTCTCCCTAGATGTCCTGATGTGTCATGGGCCCTCCAAGTTATGAATAGATCACCCTTACTTTCCCAGTCCAGGTCCACCTGAGCCACTCCAATTCTGTTAGCCTGGTCTACCTGCTTGTTGTTTTGATGTTCTTCAGGGACATGGTTCTTGGGCATGTGAGCATCTACATGATGTGCCTTTACAGGAAGTTTTTCTACCCGGGCAGCAGTGTCTTGACACAATACAGCAGCCCAGATGGGTTTACCTCCACACGGCCAGTTGATCTGTTTCCATTGTTGTAGCCACTCTCACAGGGCATTTGCCACCATCCATGAGTCTGTATAGAAATGGCCACTGTTCTCATTCAGCAATCTGTAGGGCCAGCTGGATGTCTTTCACTTCTGCAAACTGACTAAACTTGCCTTCTCCTTTGGCAGCTTCAATAACTTGATGTGTTGTTGCTTTCCACTGCCAATGGTTTCCTACAAAACAACAGTATCTGTCAGTAAACAGAGCATATTGCCTTTCACCTTCTAATAATTCATTATATGTTGGCTTCTCTTGGGCACAAGCTACCTCCTCAGGTAATGCTCCAAAATCTCTGCCTTCTGGCCAGTCCCCAATCTCTTCCAGGATTCTTGGGTGGTTGGGGTTCCCCACTTGAGCCCATTGCATGATTAATGCTCCCCATTTACTCCACATAGCGTCAGTTGCGTGATGTGTAGAGCAGACGTTTCCTTTGAACATCCAACGTAGTGCAGGCAATCACAGCACCAAGAGGAGCCATGCTTCTGTACCAATAACTTTTGAAGTGTATGGAATCTTATTGATCACACCTCTTGGGTCTGTGAAAAGTTACATCTTGCCATTTTATTCCCCAAAACTGGATGTCTTGTGTAGGTCCCTTGACCTTGCTTTGTCTTATGGCAAAACCAGCTTTTGGAAGAATCTGGGTTATTCTTTCCCCTTTCTCAAACACTACCTTTGCTGTATTACCCCACACAATGATGTCATCAATGTATTGCTGGTGCTCAGGAGTTTCACCCTGTTCTGGTGTAGTCTGGATCAGTCTGTGACAAATGGTAGGGCTGTGCTTCCACCCCTGGGGCACTTGATTCCAGGTGTACTGGACACTCCTCCTCCATGTGAAAGCAAACTGTGACCTGCATTCTGCTGCCAAAGGGATCGAGAAAAACACATTGACAATATCAGTTGTGGCATGCCACTTGGTTGCCTTCAACTCCAGTTCATATAAGAGTTCTAGCATGTCCCTCAATGGCAGTGTGACTTTGTTCAGGTCACAATAGTCCACTGTTAACCTGTACCCTCTGTCAGAGTTTTGTACTGGCCATATGGAACTACTAAAAGGCAAGCAAATCTTTCTGATCATCCATTTGCTCTCCAGTCGACAAATCAACTTGTGGATGGGAAACGGAGTCTCAGATGATGCAATATTGCTGCCGGTGCACTGTCATAGTAGCAATTGACATCTGCTGTTCTTTGACTCACAGCAGCCCCACAACAGAGGGGTCCTCTGAACGTCTGGGCAAGGTAGGCAGTTGTTTAGTCTTCTTTGTATCCACAGAAGCTACAACAAAGACCCACTGGTATCCTTTTGTGTCCTTGTAGTACCCTCTCCTAAGGTAGCTTATGCCAAGGATGCACAGAGCCCCCAGGCCAGTCACAATAGGGTACTTTCATCACTTGTTTCATTAGGCTCACCTCAGCCTCCAGCACAGATGACAACTGGGATCCCCCTGTCAGTCCAGAAATCCAAATGCGTTCCACCCCCTTGTACCCAAATGGCATTAGGTTACACTGTGCACTAGTGTCTACCCAGAGCCTTATAATCCCCAGGGTCTGATGTGCCAGGCCATAGAACTCATGCGGTCCAGTACACTCAATCATCCCCTTCCACTGCCTGGCTGAAGGCAGGCACCCTCTATTCCTTGTTGGAGTATTCACTATCTGACCCCTGCAGTGTCAGACCAGAAGTCCTTTCACCAAAATCAAGAGGAGAGGTGCACTCAGCCCTTCTTCTGCATCTGGGGGATTGCTGGTTGCCAGTTGCCTTCTGCCATCTCAACAGCACCTGGAACAAAAGCCTTCTTGCATGGCCTCTTCTTAGCAGCTGTCCTCCTCTGCAAGACACATATGTGGGCTTCTAGTTTTGAGGTGGGCTCACCATCGCACTTCCTCATGTCCTCCCTCTGGTCACATAGGATGATCCTGGGGCTCCCTTTACCTCTGGCTGGGAGACTTTGGCTCCGTGAGCCACCCCTGACAGCCGAGATGCTGGCCCACAGGGATGAGGAGGATGAAGAGATTATCTTTGGAATGCTGGAGCTGGTGGGACAGTCTCTCCACAGTTGGCATATTGAAGTCTGTCCAGTTCATCATTGACATGGTGTAGGAGTACCACACTGGTGCATTCCAGACAAACCTCCTCCACATGGCCCATGTACACTGGATGTTATTCAGATCTTTGGAGACTTGGTTGCTGTCCAGGTCACTGTAGACAATTTTCACCACCATTAATTCTCTCAGATACTGGATGCCTTCCTCAGTAAATGGTCCACTTTCCTCAGTAATTTACAAGATCATCCTTGAGGAGATATCTCACCTTCACACTCAACAGGAGCCACCTCCAGAGACAGAATTGTTGCCTCTCTTCCGATTTCTTTGTCAATTTGCCAGTCCCAAGATAAGGATACTAACTGCTGGACTTCCTTACTGTTATAGATGGGTAATGCGATGGTTGGGTCTCACAATTAAGAGATGAACATTATGTGTATGTTAAGAGAAGTTTTATAGATGTATAGTTATGTTATTTTGGTATGTTCTCCCCATAGTCCTCTTTCCCTTCCCCCCTGTATTGTTGTCACTAGTCGGGGCATTTAGGGGAGGGCAGGCTTGTTACTAGGAGGCGCAACATGGCAACACCTGACCTCCAATCGAGTTGTAAGAAAGTGATCTCCACCAATGGATGGCAGAGAAGGAGTTGACTGACAAGACTTTGGGAGGGGCCAAGGGTATAAAAGGCAGAGCATCCATTTTGTAGATGAGCATGTGGCAGTTTGGTTCCATGCTCCCAGTGCTGCAATTTTTCCTTATTCAATCTCTTGTTGTATTTTGCTAAGATTTAATAAACCTTTGAAATTTTAAAAGTGAGTGCCGTTTCTCACATTACCCTCTAATTCCTGACTGTTGGCCCCCAATATCCCTGCATCAGAGCAATCAGGCAATTCACTTGCCTTGTTGAAGCCTGTAATCTTTCCACAGATCTTGAAGTTCACTTACTCAGGGTTAGGAACCATGTGGTTGTTATAGATAAGTAATGTAAAAGTTGTCTCTCACAATTAAGAAATAGATATTATGTGTATGTTAAGATGTGTAGTGATGTTATTGTAATATGTCCCCCATAGTCCTCTTTCCCCTCCCCTTGTAATAGCCTTAGCAGTTGGGGCATTTAGGGGGAGGGCAGGCTTGTTACTAAGAGGCACAGTATGGCAACGCCTGACCTCCCATCAAGTTGCAAGAAAGCAGTCTCCACCAATAGACGGCGACAAAGAGTTAACTGACAGACTTTGGGAAGGGCTAAGGTTACCTGATGCAACACCAAAAGGTATAAAAAGGGGAGCAACCATTTTGTGAATGAGACACGTGGCTAGTAGCCATGGGGGGAGCTCCCGGCGCTGTGATTTTTCCTTATTCAGTCCTTCGTTGTAATTTTTTCTTAAGGTTTAATAAACCTTTAAAATTTTAAAAGTGAGTGGTCATTTCTCACATGGTTTTTGCATCTTGGGTAGTCTGCCACTTCCTCCTCCTGTTTCTTTGCCAAAGAACCAGCTTCTTGATCAGACCCTTCCTCTTCCTCCTCTTCCTTCCTCCTCCTCCCTTAGTAATCAATGGCATGGACCTGTCAACCTGCACATCAAGGGTTTCTTTTTGACTACTGGGGCAATTACTGTAGTTGGGGTTTGGGTCCTTGTCTCAGCCACTGTGTCCTCAGATGTAGAGGCCCTCCTTCCTCTGCTCCTCTAATGGTGCTGAACAGAGGCTCAATAGGCACAGGTCGTGCCCCAATACTGCTGAGTCTCTTTGGGGTAGGGAAGGCACCCTTCTGTCAAGTAGCACATCAATTCAGTGGGATTACATGCCTGTCCAGGCATAAAACCCCAGGCTATCAGAGGTGATAACCACCTTAGGCATCTGCCTAAATCCTCCCATACATCCTACCACCTCAGGGCATGTCAACCTCCATTGAAGGAGGCTTGAACTAGATGACCTTTAAAGGTCCCTTCCAATCCAAACTATTCTATGTTTCTCTGTGGCCTCACCGACAAGTTGTTTCTTCTTATGCCAGGATGAAACCAGGTCCTACATACTTGACAAAAAGCCAATTATATTTGTTAGATAACAGAATCAAACAGCTTACATAAGGATGTGCAAGAACCTCTGGAACCCATGCAACAGAGCCAGCTGCATCAATCCCAGAGAAAAGGGAGATGTAATTCATCATTCTCCCCAGAAGACAGCTCACCCAGCACAGGAATGACATCAATGCCAGCCCAAGTATATGGCTTTTATCAAAATGTTCCCAGGCACAGCAAAATAGAGAGAAAAGCAGTACAGCAAATAGCAAGAGTCAGAAGCAGCCACTAACAAGCCCTAAATGCTGTTATATGATAAACAAGCTCTGTGACCAGCACAAAACCCTGCCAATTAACAACTACAACAGGTATAGCATGCTCAGATTAAAACTGTTGTTAACTTGTGCCCCATGTTGGATGCCAAAAAGGGATGTGGTGGGCTGATCCTGGTTCCTGGAGTGTGTGCAAGAGAACTCCCTGACACAGCTGGTGAGTAAGCCAACTCAGGAAGGTGCCCTGCTGGACCTGCTGTTTGCGAACAGAAAACAACTGGTGGGTGATGTGATGGTTGGAGACCATCTTGGGCATAGTGAAAAAGAAATTATATAGTTTTCCATTCTTGGAGAAGGAAGGAGGGGTGACAGCAGAACTGCCACCTTGGACTTCCAGAGGACAGACTTTGGCCTGTTTAGGAGACTGGTTGAGGAAGTCCTTTGGGAGGCAGTCCTGAAGGCAAAGGAGTCTAGGAAGGCTGGACATTCTTCAAGAAGAAAATCCTAAAAGGCACAGGAGCAGGCTGTCCCTATGTGCTGAAAGATGAGCTGGCGGGGAAGATGACTGGCCTGGCTGAACAGAGAGCTTTGGCTGGAACTTGGGGGGGAAAAAAGCGAGTGTATCACCTCTGGAAAAAAGGGCAGGCAACTTGGAAGGAAGGCCAGAAGGCAGATCCAGGGAACTAGATGCCTTTCAGCCTGACCTTGGTGCCGGGAAAGATTATGGAGCAGATCATCTTGAGTGCCATCACGTGTCACGTACTGGACAACCAGGTGATCAGTCCCAGTCAGCATGGGTTTAGGAACGGCAGGTCCTAAATTCAGGGATTCAGGGACTTGTGAGATGTGGGAAGAAAGATTTTCATTGAAAACAGGCAAAAAATTTATTGAGTACCTCTGCCTTCTCTATGTCAGCTGTCACCAGATCCCCTGTCCTATTTATCAGGGGGGTGCAATTTCTTTTGTCTTCCTTTTCTAGACAATGTAGATGTAGAAACCCTTCTTTTTATTCTTCACATCCCTTGGAGAGACCTTGATTAAGAAATTGTCCTCTGTGCACTCCAAAAGTCTCCTGGACCACTTACAGCTTGCTGTGCTGCTTTTCCAGCAGATGCCAGGGTGACTGAAGTCTCCCAGCAGGATCAGAGCCTGCATGCATGATACTTCACATAGTTGAAGAACACTTCATCAACAGGCTCCCCTTAATTGGGTGGCCTGTAGTAAACACCAGCCATGAGGTTTTTTGTTGGCTTGGCCCCTAATTTTTACTCATAACCTCTCAACCTGTTCATCACTATTTTTGTTACCCATGCTGCATGCAGTGGTATAGAGGCATTTCAGCTAGGCTACTTGCCTTGTCATCTTTTTAGAGGAACACAACCCAATTACTCTGAGGTGTTTCACAGATGTTTCCCTGCCTTGTTGGTCCCTAATACATCAACAGCCCCTGGCTCTTCTCTGTTGCTCAAAACCACATCCCCTTCCCCTGCTAAGTCTAGTTTAAAGCTCTCTGTATCAATGGCTGTCTTTAAGTTTAAAGTGTCCATGTTGATTTACCAAGTCAAATTATATTCATAACAGAGTTACAGATTTAAAAGGCTTTGTTTTTGTGCCACTGATTAACATTATTCTGAAGGGCAGCAAAGTTGGTAAAAAGTCTAATAGAATTATATGACTGTAGAATTTACCAATGTTTGAGATGTGTATTACAATAAGAAGTTTTGTTAACAGGGATTACATTGATAAACATCTCATGCAAGCAAAATAAAAACATTTTAGTTTTATTTTGTTGTCAGTAACACAAGTTTCATTAGTTTTATATATAAATGAATCTTCTGACATATCCAAATCATAAGTTTCTCAAAAAAAAACTGGGATCAGAGGACACAACACACACTTCAAATATATCAGAAAGCAGCAAGAAAGGCTGTGTCTTGATATCGAC
Organism: Montifringilla adamsi; assembly: GCA_017590115.1. Lineage (NCBI taxonomy): Eukaryota > Metazoa > Chordata > Aves > Passeriformes > Passeridae > Montifringilla > Montifringilla adamsi. The sequence goes on from JAGGNK010009737.1 coordinate 21,746, forward strand.
CTTTTTTCAAGAATGCTTAATCATTAACTTAGTTCTCCAGGGCACCACATCTAAAGCTGTCAAAGAACGGAGGTCTTTCTGTGTGGAAGACATGGTAACACATCTCAATTGTAATTTCACATCTTTACACTGGTGTTTTGACAATTTACACACCAAAAAAAAAAAAAAATAAAATACAACCACAAATTGTTAACCAGTCATAAAAAAACCCTCAAAACCCAAAAACCTCAACTGCATATGGTTTCAACTATTGACCCACTACTGCCAAATATTCTTGTTCTTCAAATGCCTTCCTATTTTCAAAATATATTTTCCTTTTATTTATGTGAATGTCAAACTTGGAAAGTGACAAAAAAGAGAGTACACTGAGACTGCTTTTACAGAGCACAAACCAAGTATGACCTTGTCTTCTATTTATTAAACATCTAGTGATTCTACTCCATTCTAATGATACACTTGAGTTTAAATTGTCATTTTTAGTTAATAAGATCCTTTAAAATTATATTTTTAGTTTCTCTCAGCAGACAGTTGTATAGACAGCAAAAATCTATGGTGTTTGGCTCAAAGAAAAAGCACTGAATAGTATTATTTTAGCTTGTTGATGTTATTTTCAGGAAGCATGCAAAAGTTCTAATAACAGAAACAGGATAATGAGAGGCAAATGTCAATAATCTGTCTTCTCAACCTGTCAGACTAACATGGTGACAAAAATACAGCATCCACTTTTTTTGTGGCTGAAAATTTGTCATACCCAAGTGTACCCAGTGGCTGGTATGGGGCTGAGTTTTGGATTTGTGCTGAACACAGTGTTAATAATATAGAGACATTTTTGTTATTGCTGAGCAGAGCTTGCAAACTTATTTTAGAACAGAAAGAAACTTTCTACGGGACTCCATAAGACAGAAAATCCAGAATGTTTTGAAGTGCAAAGCTAATATTCAACATATTGATGTAAAACTAGCAAAGAATTTTCCACTGAGTCTAGAATATGACTTGCTATCTTCGAATAGCAAAAGGAACTCAAAAATCTCCATTTGTTACATGCTACCGTTAGACTATAATTCCTCATCCTGTCAGAGGAAGATCCAGTTTAAAATATTTTCATTTTTTCCAACCTCAGTTGTGTCAATTCATCAGATTGCACCATTACATTCTTGAACAGATCCATGAAGTAATTCATTTGGAAAAAAGAATCAGAAGGGGCATTCTTCCTAAAGCATAGCCATACAAAAAATAAATTCACATAGAGAACAGATACTGGAGCCTAACAGACATGCATAAGTGAAAACATCTTAAATTTGATGCATCACTGACAACACACAAACATAGAAACACAGCTTTTAAAACCAAGAGTTGTCAAAACCAAACCAGAAGAGTCTTTTTTACTTCAAGGACACAAGCAAAACTCAGGAAAGAAATTAGCCTAGAAGCTGACTTCAGGAAACAGTTTCAGTCATGTTGAACCAATTTCATTCCAAGGAAGACACTTTTAACAAATGTAAACATTGTAAAGAAACTAGTTCCTCAAAAAAAAAAAAAAAATCCAACATATGATTTAACTGCTACTTTCATAAGCGGGAAAAAAAATCACATCTGCTTTTCTTCCTCCTATATGAATAAATATAACATGATTTCCTTAAAAAGGAAAAATAACACTCCAAACATAACAGAAACTGGATACCATGGTTTTGCTAAAGGCTGAATATCTGGTGGGACATGATGACACCCTGTAATATATCTTTTAGCTTAAAGTCAGTCTTTAGCTGTCAAAATCAGCCTTTTCCTCAAAACACTTAAAAAAGAATGATTTTCATGTGTCATGCAGAAAAGTTTTAAATTATCTACAAGTCTGCTCAACTTCCTGCATCAATTATGAACTCTACTACTGTTCTGTTACTGCACAATCTGGCTTGTACAGGGCACTTAATTTGGCTATAAATAAGAAACCCAGCTGGCTCCATAAAATGGCCCCTGAGTTGACTGACAGGAACCTTAACCAATTATGTTCCTTCCTAAGCTACAAGCATATCACTGGTCCAGGATCTGGGGGATGTAAAAGATCAGACCAATGAGCTGTCCAGACCCGGGAATTTGGAACACCCTATAAAAAAAAGCTCTGAACAATAAAACATGCTGTTTGCTGATGACCCACCAGTGTTGTGTCATGTGTCCTGTCTCCAAGACCCGACCCCACGCTAACACTGTTCCATCTCTGACCAACTATGCAAAGTTAATGTATTAAAAGTCCAAAATTCTAAATGAATTTATCTATTTAACAAGAGTAAGAGTAAACAGATAAAAAACAAGTGTTTAACAAACAGTAAAAATCCCTGTAAATCCCAAGGATTCCTTTGTTTAGGGTCCCTCCCTGGAGACACCCAGCTCAAGCTGTTTTTGTGTTGCTGCACCACAATTAAATTACTTGAAGGAACCAGATGTCTGAGATGCTGCTATGGGAAACAGAGGATCAAGCTTGGAAGGAAAACTTGTCTGACTGTATGAGTATGGTCTGTGTAGGGAGTCAAAAGGAGCACCTGTTGGCCCACTGGAACTGCCCGCAGAGAAAGGGCTTTGGTTCCAGCAGTGAAAGCCTCGGGTGGTGTGAGTGTAACTCCCAGAGTGGCTACTGAATGGCCAGACAGGAAAGTTTCCTTAATAATGGTATAGGGGCACAGCACCCATCTGGATCTTTAGACTGACAGAGCTGTTGCCAGATGAAGAAGCACATGCACCTGATGGGTTAATACAATGCTTATTCTTCAAAAAACACTGGCCTATGGAACCGCACAATGCTTATTGTGTAGAAAGAAGAACTGGAAAGCAACCAGCCTATGTATGCCAATTTACCAGTTCACCTGGCAGTCAGGTATGATTTTGGAGTCACCGACCACCAGGGACCACCAAAGGGACCCCTGGGAGAGAACAACATATGTGCTGATGGAAAGGAACATATGCTAATGACTTTGGGGAAATTATTATCATATGTATGTTTCTTCTGGGAAAACCTATGAATATGTATGTGAAATATAGTATAAAAAGAAGCTTTTTCTGTACTCAGAATGCACAGTATTTCAGAGGAGATATCCATTAATGCATCCAGCTGAATAAAGAATGCCTCCTTCTTAATGCTACATTGCTTCGTATTGCATTTGCATGGCCAAGCTTTGGTAGCAGGGGGTGCTACAGGGGTGGTTTCTGCCAGGAGCCGCTAGAAACTTCCTCCATGTCCAGCAGAGTCAATCCCTGGTGGCTCCAAAGACAGACGTGTGGCTGGTCAAGGCTGTGGCACAATTAGAAATTTAAGAAAAGGGGGGAAAATGTTACTGCCCAGATATAATTTTTCTCAGAGAAGAGTAGGGTGAGAATATGTTAGAGGAACAACTCTGCAGACACCAAGGTCAGTGCAGAAGGAGGGGGAGGAGGTGCTCCAGGCACTGGAACCAAGATTCCTTTGCAGCCCGTGGTGAAGACCATGTTGAAGCAAGCTATCCCCCTGCAAACCATGGAGATCCACAAGGATGCAGAGATCCACCCACAGACCATGGAGGAGACCCATGCTGGAGCAGGTAGATGCCTGAGAGGAGGCTGTGACCCTGTGAGAGGTTCGTGGAGAGAGGAGCCCCTGCTGGAACAGCCTGTCCTTGAAGGACTGCACCCCTTGGAAGAGCGACCCATGCTGAAGCGGTTTCAGGAGGACTTGCCTGTGAGATGGACACATGTTGTAGCAGTTTGCAGAGATCTGTTGTTCATGAGATGGATTCATGTTGGACAAGTTAACGGAGAACTGTCTCTCTTGGGAGGGACCCCACAGTGCAGCAGGGGAACTACTCTCCCTGAGACACAGGAGAAACAACAGGTGATGAACTGACCATAACACCCATTCCCTGTCTCCTAGCAGCGCTGGGGTAGGAGGTAGAGCTGGAAAGGAGGGAGGGCTGAGGGGAAGGTGTTTTTTAAGATTTTATTTTACTTCTCATTAGCCTGCTCTGATTTTGTTAGCAATAAATTCACTTAATATCTCTAATTCAGGCCTGTTTTGCCCATGGTTGATGAGCAATCTCTCCTGGTCCTTAACTCATTAACCCTTTGCTATATTTTCTCTCCCCTGTCCAGCTATTGAGGGGAATGAGAGAGTGGCTTTGGTGGGTGCCTGGCATCCAGCCAGGGTCAACCCACTACATGATGTTAAGAAGTTTTTATTTTTACTGATTTTTGGTAATAGTTTTGGCAACCCAAATGGGGCCTACTCCTGAATTTCAATGGATCCAAGGGATCACAGGACCTTCAGCTGGTACTGAGTGATTCTTGGGGAGAACCTGCAATCTCCAGACAAAAGGAAATCGGAGGAAGACCCCTGGTAAGATAAAGGCATTCTTCAAAAGCGTTAACCTTCCTGTAAGGCGCAGTAAAAGCTTCACTGGGTTGGGTTTAAAGGTACTTAAGGTGGGAACAGGGAAGGGTTAGAGTCCCTTCTAGGAGCTCCTAAATGGTAATTGGTTTGGAATACCATGTTGTTTAAATGTGGATTGGATCATCTAGTGAAGTGGGGGGGACTCTGGAAAAATTCCCCCCTAGGATGCATATTAAAGCATTGGGGGAAAATTGGGGGAAGACCCTGTCACTCGGAAACAATTGGCTGAGTATTGTAATAGTTGGTGGCTGAAGTATACTTTGGCAATTTGTAAAGAAAGGGGGCATTGGAAAAGGGAGCGTCCTCAGGTCGGGGGAAATCAGACAGGAAACCTAAACCCAGCTCTTCAAGACATCAAGCTCATGTCCTTAAGTGAAGATGAAAAATCCCCCTGAAGGGGACCAGGGAAATCATCCTCAGCTGAACCCCTGGTTACATTATTGTTGGGGAATAAAAAGGTAAATTTTTTAATTGATGCAGGAGCAACTTATTCAGTATTGAATACCTGCAGAGGAAAACTCAGCTTGGAACCTGTAAGCACTGTGGGTGGGACATGGAGGAAAGAGAACAGGCCTTTTTCACAACTATTACCATTTAAATTAAGAAAACAGTGGGGGACACATAAATTTTTGTATATGCCTGAATACCCAATCCCCTTGTTGGGGAGAGATTTTTTGGGAAAACTAGATGTTCAAATAACTTTCCAGAACAGGGAAATACAAATTCAAACACTCAAATCAAAAGCTGTTGAGGCAAAGATTTTTATGTTACAGGAATCAAATGAGGTGGAAGAAATCTCAGAGGAGGTAGAGAATGCTGTAACCCTGTTGTAACCTTCTCAGGCAACTGAGATGCCTGGACAATTAAAGCTGGCCAAACCTGTGAGGATTACTCTAAAACCTGAAGCCAGACTAGTAAGGCAAAAACAATATCCTATTAAGTGGGAGGCAAGAAAAACATTGGAGAAGCTTATAATTTTTTTTTTTTTAGAATATGGGTTATTGAAAGAGTGTGAATCAGAATATAACACACTGATATTACCAGTTAAAAAGTACAGTGGGGAATATAGATTAGTACAAGATTTAAGAGCTATTAATAAAATAGTACCTGATATTCATCCAGTAGTAGCTAATCCATACACACTCTTGACAACCCTGCAAGGGGAATACAAATGGTTCACAGTGCTCAATTTTAAGGATGCCTTTTTTTGTTATACCTCTTGATCCAGATAGTTAGAAATTGTTTGCTTTTGAATGGGAGAATCCAAACATTGGATGGAAGGTGCAGATAACATGGATTGTGCTACCCCAGGGTTTCAAAAGAGCCCCATTATATGTGGCAATCAGCAAAAAAATTTGGAAAGCTGGAAAAAGAAAATCTGGACAAAATTTTACTACAGTGTGTAGATGATCTTATACCAATAACCAAGACTGAAAGGAAGTGCCTCGATGCTATTATGTCTGTTAAATTTCTTGGGATAATATGGATACAGGGTGTCAAAGAAAATGGCACAAATAGCCAAAGAAGCAGTAATATATCTTGGTTTTGAGATCTCGTAGGGAAAAAGAAGCTTAGGAAGCAGCTGAAAAGAAGCCATTTGCCAGACTCTGGAGCCAAGGACTATAAGAGATCTATGAGCCTTCTTAGGTATGGCTGGATGGTGCCGTTTATGGGTTGGCAATTATGGGGTACTGGCAAAACCCTTGTATGATCCTCCACTGAAAAATACTTAGTATGGACTTCTGAGAGAGCCTTTAAAGCCCTAAAAAGAGCTTTAATGGCAGCTCCTGTACTGGGACTCCCACACTTAACCAAGCCATTTGAGTTATTTGTGCATGAAAGGATGCACCTGGTATTAGGGGTATCGGCAAAGCATTTGGGGTCATGGAAGCAGCCTGTGAGGTACTTTTCCAAACAGTTCAACAGTGTGGGTAAAGGATGACCTAGATGCTTGAGAGTGGTGGTAGCTGCAGAGCTTTGAATCCAGGAAGCACAAAAGCTGAAATGAGCCCCACATTGTAACAACTGGTTTGGAACAAAAAGGAAGACATTGGATATCACCAGCAGAATGCTGAAATACCAAGTTGCCCTACTGGAGCAGGACAAGCATGAACGTAGGGTGACTACTACTTTGAACCCACCTATGTTTCTCCAGGCTTCAGAAGAAGCCCAGAGACCTTTGTACCATGACTGCCTGGTAACCATTGAACAAGTGTATTCTGTCAGACCAGATCTCAACAGCAATCCCATCCAGGACCCGGAACTGGACCTGTACACCGGTGGGAGCAGCATGGTACAAAATGGAAGATGGGCAGCTGGGTATGCAGTGGTAACTTCGACCCAGGTAATAGAAGCCCAGGCCTTACCTTTTAACACATCAGTACAAAAAGCAGAATTAATGACTTTACACCGTGTGCTAGAAATCATGAAAGGAAAAAAGGTAAACATATGGACTGATTTAAAATGTGGTTTTGGAATAATACACACACATGAAGCCATATGGAAGGAAAGGGAATGGCACAGAGGTTTCCTATTAAGTACAAAAAAGAAATTAGTCAACTACTACAGAGTGTGAAAAAGCTGGGAAAAAAGTGGCTGTGATGTTCTTGTAAAGCCCATCAGTTTGGAGACTCCCCAGTTAATACAGGGAATCAATTAGCTGACAAAAAAGCTAAAGAGGTTGCTGAACAAGGTAACCTTGCACTAATACCTAGCAACTTACCAACATTATATGAAGAATTACAAGTCACAAAAGTTTAAGTAGCATAACAGTAGTTTTCATTTTACTATGGGGGTCTAGGGGGCAAGATGGAGGGATTTGGGCGTTGTCCTGTCCTTCTTCCTTCTTCTTCCTAGCCTCCATCCTCTTGGTGATGGTGGCACTTTGGGATTGGTGTAAAGTAGAAAGTCACTGTCTAACATAGGTGATAGGTATTGGAACATAATTGTAAATATCAAATACATAGTTTATAGTATAAAAGACAACACCAGCCCCGTGGGTGGGCAGTGTGCCTCAGACTGACCTGCAGAACAGACCTTGGCAGGCCAGACAGAAAATGTTTTAGATAAGAAATAATAAACAACCTTGAGAATGACAGCTGAAGACTTCTAATTCCTTCTTCGACAGCTGGGTTGGGGAAAAGAGACTTTTTAACACTCCTTGGGGTCACCTTGACCAGAGGAGATGCCAAGACCATGTCACACCAATAAGGCAAGGGAAGTCTCAAAAATTTTGCCAACATGAATATTTAATAGCACTGGGACTAACTCTTAAGTCTTAAAAGGTATATCATTATCAACAGATCACTGGGACTAGACTTGCCTGTACATCCTTTTCAACCAAGAGATACAGTGTGCATCAGAACCCAGAAATTTGGACCAATCCAGAAGAAGTGGAAGGAACCTTATCAAGTCCTCCTGGTAACCTACAGTGTACTCAGGGTAGAAAGAATCAAGCACTGGGTTCATCACTCATGGATAAAACCAGCGATCACATATCATTGGGAACTGGTGGATAATCCTTTATGCATGAAAATATGAAGAAAACAAGACTGGTTTCTATTTTATTTCTCATGGGGGGAATTTGTATTACGTTTTTTTTTGGTTTGTTTTTTTTTTTTTTTTTTTTTTTTTTTTTTTTTTTTAAATAGATTTCTGTAACAGCTTGCTTACCAGTACCAATCTCAGCAGAAAATCCAGTTCTACAGGGAGTCTTAATCAGTAATTTAACAAAAAATATGGGAACACATGTGGGAAGGAAATAACACCTATGCAAATTGGACAAGAATACAAGGAAGTTTTTCCTTACAATGGACACATGGACAAATGGAAACTTTAGCTAATGCAATTCAATTAGGATTTGTTGAAATAAATGAAGACCTGCAAGTCACAACTAAAATGACCCTGGTTGCTTGAATTTAAGCAATACTTGTGTACACGTTCTAAACATGACTGCTAAATTGAATAATCAGATAGAGAGAATAAAATCAGTTGCTGCATCTAGCAGAGAATTAAGAAGAGGATTAGAAAATGGATGGTTAAATAAAACATTGAAAGAACTTGGATTTTCTTTGACTGGTTGAGTTTTTGCAGAGCATAATTGTAATTGTACTAATAATTGCAATTTTGATACTTGTTTTAAGCTATGTAAAAAACATGATTGCTAATGCAACATGAGGAACTTATGTGATGTTAATAAAGAAGCAAAGTGAGGCTTATAAAGGCTTCAAGGGAAGACAAGCTTCACAAGCCTCAAAGGGGGGAGAATGTTGCCAGATAAAGAATCATATGCACCTGATGTGTTAATACAATGCTTATTCTTCAAAAAACACTGGCCTATGGAACCGCACAATGCTTATTGTGTAGAAAGAAGAACTGGAAAGCAACCAGCCTATGTATGCCAATTTACCAGTTCACCTGGCAGTCAGGTATGATTTTGGAGTCACCGACCACCAGGGACCACCAAAGGGACCCCTGGGAGAGAACAACATATGTGCTGATGGAAAGGAACATATGCTAATGACTTTGGGGAAATTATTATCATATGTATGTTTCTTCTGGGAAAACCTATGAATATGTATGTGAAATATAGTATAAAAAGAAGCTTTTTCTGTACTCAGAATGCACAGTATTTCAGAGGAGATATCCATTAATGCATCCAGCTGAATAAAGAATGCCTCCTTCTTAATGCTACATTGGTGTTAAGTTTTAATTTTTTACCAATTTTTGGTAACAGAAAGATGCTAACAATTGTCTGTATTGGAGGCTGAGAGAAGCTTAACATGGGACAAGTGGCAAAAGCACCCTACTATTACTGGCCCAGAGGCCCTTTATATCCTTGGCATCAACTACCTCAGGAGAGGGTATTTCAAGAATCCAGAGGGGTACAGAGATCAAGCAGCTATCCACCCTGCCTGGCCTGTCAGAAGATCTTTGTTATGGGACTGCTATGAACTGAAGACCAGCAGATGCCAATTGCTACTGGGATGGTGCACCGGCGGCAATACTGCACAAACTGTGAGTCCCTGGCTCCCATTCATGAGCTGATTCATCAACTGGAGAGCCAAGAAGTGATCAGCAAGACTTACATTTTAAGATTCCAATATTGTCAGTGCAAAAGTCTGACAGAGGGTGGAGGTTAACAGTAGACTATCATGGCCTGAACAGTCACACCACCACTGAGTGCTGCTGTACTGGAGATGCTAGAACTCCAATATGAACTGGAGTAGAAGACAGCCAGGTGGTATGATGCAATTGGCATTGCCAATATGCTTTTTTCAATTCCTTTGGCAGCAGAGTGCAGGTTACAGTTTGCTTTCATTCGGAGGGTCATCCAGTACAACTAGAATAGATTGCCCCAGGGGTGGAATCATAGAACAGTATGGATTGGAAGGGACATTTAAAAGGTCATCTAGTCCAACTCCCCATGCAATGAGCAGGGATATCTTCAACTAGATTAGGTTACTCAGGGCCCCATCCAAGGTGACCTCGAATGTTTCCAGGGATGGGGCAACTACCATCTCTCTAGAAAACCTGATCCAGTTTTACCACTTTAATTGTAAAAAAAATTCTTCCTTATATCTAATCTAAATAAACCCCCTTTTATTTTAAAACCATCACCCCTTGTACAATCACAACAGGCCCTGTTAAAAAGTTTGACCACATTTTTCTTATAGGCCCCATTTAAGTACTAAAAAGCCACAAGGTCTCTCCAGAGCCTTCTCTTCTCCAGGCTGAACAATCCCAACTCTCTATGCCTTTCTTCATAAGAGAGGTGTCCTAGTCCTCTGATTGTTTTGTGGCCCTCCTCTGGACACGCTCCAACAGGTCCATATCTTTACAGTACTTCAGGGCTGCAAGCACACACTGCCAGCTCATGTTCAGCTTTTCATCCACCAGCACCCCTCAAGTCCTTCTCAGCAGGGCTACTCTCAATCCTTCATCCCCCAGCCTATATTGATACTGGGGGTTGCTCTGATGCAGGTGCAGGACCTTGCACTTGGCCTTGCTGTACCTCATGAGGTTCCCATGGACCTACTTCTCAAGCTCATCTAGGTCCCTCTGGATGGCATCCCACCCCTCAGACATGTCAACTGCACCACTCACCTTGGTGTCATCTGCAAACTTTCTGAGGATGCATTTGATCTCACTTTCTATGTCACTGATGAAGACATTAAACAGTACCGGTCCCAGTATGGACCCTTGAGGGACACCACCTGTCACCAATCTCCATCTGGACAGTAAGCCATTGACTACTACCCTTCAGGTGTGACCATCCAACCAGTACCTCATCCACCCATCAAATCCATCTGTCTCCAATTTAGAGAGAAGGACGTTGTAGAGGACCATGTCAAAGGCTTTACAGAAGTCCAAATAAATGACATCTGTAGACCTTCCCTTGTCCACTGATAGAGCCACTTCATCATAGAAGGACACCAGATTGGTCAGGCAGGACTTTCCCTTGGTGAAGCCATACTGGCTGCCTCGAGTTACCTCCCTGTCCTCCATGTGCCTTAGCATATCTTCTAGGAGGATCTATCTGTTCCATGATCTTCCCAGGCAGAGGTGAGGCTGACAGATAGTTTCCAGGGTCCTTCTTTCTACCCTTTTTAAAAATTGGTGCAATGTTTCCCTTTTTTCAGTCACTGGGAACTTCATGTGATGTTATAACCTGCCCCTGAGGCGGAGTAACTTATTCTTGTTAATCGGTCCCTTTGGGTGGATTAGAGTAAAACGACACTGAACGACAAGTGTGTGTGTGTGTATATATATATATATATACACACATAAAAGGATTGTTTATTATAATTCAATTTAATTGCAGTGAAAAAGAGGTATGTAGCTGTTTTGGTTATCTATAGCAGTATAACAATATAAAAGTATAAAAATATCACTTAAGAAAATATATATGGAAAAGAAAGAAAGAAAGAGAGAGAAAGAAAGAAAGAAAGAAAGAAAGAGAGAGAGAGAGAGATTAGACCATGGAGAGGAAAGATATCACCACCCACAGATCCAGATGCAAGACGTGATTGTTGTAATTTCTATGTTCATTGGTCAAAGTGATGGTTGCAGTCTTGATCCATCAGGGGTGGGGGCCCACGAAACAAAGATTTTAATGGGTTAATATACATTAAGGTTTATGTGGGAATGCCCAGGTACCTCCCCTGGGGGGGAAGTTTTATGCTGTCTGATGCAACACTGTGGATTATGTGCAGTCCTCTGGTGGAAGGCTCAAGAAATGAGTCTGGGGGCGCTTTGGGGGTCTTTGATGGTTTGTGACCTCTTCTAAAACATGACTGCTGTTTCTCACGCCTGTGTAGTTGAGTCAGTTATGCCTTATCAGAAGGGATTAATACCTTTAGGCCTATGAATGAATGTCCTAATATCTCCCACTGGGGAGAGGAGGGGAGAGTTTTACACTGTCAGCCTTATTGGGAGGGAGGAAATTGGCATGATAAAAAGCACTACCCCGCCTCCACAGGATCTTCTTACACACCTTTTCCCTTGTCTAGCCAGAAAACAGCTTGTTTAAGATATCAGTCACAGGTTATCAGGTGTGGTATTCACATTCTCTGAACAGAGAGAGACATAATTCTCTCTCCCAGGATTTTTCCTGTGGAAGGCAGTGAGAAGCTCAGAGAAGAAGAGAAAACAATTCTTATCTCTACTTGCTGCTCCTGTTGTTTGGCACATGTGGAATGTGTTATGGAGATTGCTTACCGAGAGTGATTTGTTAATTGGACACCGGTGATGGTTGTTTGAATTGATTAGCCAATTGGGTCAAAGCTGTGTCATGACTGTCTGGAGGCTGTCACGGGTTTTTCTTCAGTATGTCTTTTGTATAGTTTTAATATAGTATTAGTGTAATATAACCTAGCTTAATAAAGCAATTGTTCAGTCTTCTGAAATCATGGAGTCAGAGCACATTACTTCCGTGTCAGGGGCGCCATGCATCAATAATCAGGGACACAGTGATTTGGTCTAGCTGAACAAACTTTGGTTGTCTGCTTATCTTCACCTGTCTAGAAACTTTTTTACTTGGTTGCATTTTGGTCTGTCACACCTGACTGCCATGACCTTGGCAACTACATCAGCCAATGAGCCAATGGAGAGAAGCTCCAGACCCTAATCATCTTTGTGGCCTCTGCTGGACCCTCTCCCGTAGCTCCTTATCTTTCTTGTACTGAGGAGCCCAGAACTGAACACAATACTCCAGATGTGGCTTCACTAGAGCCAAGCAGAGGGGGAGGATCACTTCCCTTGACCTGCTGGACACACTCTTCCCAATACACCCCAGGATACTTGGCCCTCCTGGCCGCAAGGGCACACTGCCAGCTCATGTTCAGCTTGTGTCTTGGTTTGGAAAGACAGGTGCCTGCTAAGGAAGGCAGGAGCCTCCCCTGAAATGGAGAATGTACACCCCCCCCCCCCCCCCCCCACAAAAAAAAAAAAAAAAATTAATTT
>JAGGNK010009748.1:0-35909 GCA_017590115.1 Montifringilla adamsi
TGTGTCATCATTTTGTGTCTTATCACAACATGAGCCCTCCAAGCTGCACTTTGGGGAGGTTTCCTTCTCTTCCCACTACCAAGAAAAGCTCTGTCTTCTCTGAAACCCTCCTTGAAGCAGTTGCAGGATGAGCCCACGGTCTCCACTTCAGAAGGTCCTGCAGCCCAAGTCCCTCACCTTCTCACAGGCCCAAAGCCTCTCCTGTCAGTCCTGCAGAGCATCTCCAGCTCCTCCTCATTGCCCAGAACAGGGAGGCCCACACCCCAACACCCCAGTCCAGATGTGCCCCGGGGCCTGTGGTACCTCGGGTGAGGGAACTGCAGGAGGCACTGCAGGAGCCTGCAGACAATTCAGGAAACACTTGCAGGATGATCCTGCTCTCCAAGAAACATTCCCATTGTGCCAACTCAGGAACTGAAATGGGGACTGGGGCCAGAGAGGAAAGGGCAAACAGGGATGGGCTCTTGGCAGGGGAGGGGACAGGGATGGGCAATAGGAATAATTCTGGACCAGGAGAGAAGAAAGAAAGCAAAGGTGAAGTGAAGGAAATGCTCAGGACAGTTTGGGGGTGGCTGCCAGGCAGCCCTGGCTCTGAGCAACAGCCTCTGCAGTGGGACAGGAAACTCCCAGCTGATGGGAACAAACTTTCTGGCTGACTTCAGAGGACACGACAAACCTGAGTATTTCCCTCCTGTCCCCAGACCTTCCTGGCCCCAGGGGCTGATGGCATTTGTGCTCCCTCAGGTTTATCTCCCCATACCAACAGCATGGGGGTGCTCCCCCTGCTCTGTGCAATGCAAACGGGCTCCTGAGCCAGTGCTGCCGTGTCTGTGCCTGCAAGGATGCAGCACCTCTGTGAGCTGGGGGAGAGGCCAGGGCTGCAGAGGGGGGATGTTGGCAGCTCCACGAGGATGCTCTGGGATGCTGCCCTGGGCTGCCCAGCGCACTGGGGATGGATCAGCCCCTGCTCTGCTGCTCCTTCTCATCTCCCCCAGGGCCCTTGCAGAGCCCCAGCCATGCTGTTTGCCCCCAGCCTGCCCACAGCCAGCCTGGGGCTGCTCACAGAGGTTTTCTCTGCTGAACGTTGGCCTGGGAGTGTTCTTGAGAGACCCCAGGCTGAGGAGTCAGTACTGCCCAGCAGTGCCCATGACCTGTCCCTGCTGCAGCCCTAGCACTGCCACCTCCAGGACTGTGCCCAGCCTCTGAGAGCACTCAGGCTCTACAGCAAAATGTGGGGCAGGAGGGCAGCAGGGCAGTTGCATGGGAGCAGCACTGGGAACACCAAGTGCTGCTGATCCTTGGCAGAGCTGCTGTGCCAGCACTGATCTGTCCCCAGCTCTGCACACAGACATTGCTGCTGCAGCCCCAGAGAAGGGAACAAAAGGGGGGATCTCTGGTGAAAATTTTGCTGGGAGTTCCTTCAGTTTGTTTAAGGCCACCAAGAGCACAGCTTCTCATTGACACAGTCTTTAGGTCACAGTGAAGGTAGAGAGAAACAAAATGAGAAATGGCACAAACAGTGGTCTTTCTTTGTAGACAAGATTAAAAAAATGAAACACAGAGAAAAAAAAACCCACAACAAGAGCTATCGAAGATAGTTACAAGTTATTAGATCATTACAAGTGATTTACAGAAATTGGCAAGGAGTTTAACGTTTCTGAAACCATCAGTCCCCCTACTGCATCCTTGAACTCCTGGTTCCTCAGGCTGTAGATGAGGGGGTTGAGGGCTGGAGGCATGACCAAGTACAGAACTGACACCACTGGATCCAGAGATGTGGAAGAAATGGAGGGGGGCTTCAGGTAGGCAAATGTGGCAGTGCTGAGGAACAGGGAGACCACAGCCAGGTGAGGGAGGCATGCAGCTTTCTGCCGTCCCTGCTCAGAGGGGATCCTCAGCATGGCCCTGAAGATCGGCACATAGGAGAAAACAGTGAACACAGAATAACACAAAAAAGGAAAACAGTAAAAGTAAGAAGCCCGAATTTCCTCAGGTATGTGTCTGAGCAGTAGAGGTTGAGGATCTGGGGGATTTCAGAAGAATTGGCCCAGGGCATTGCCCTGGCACAGAGGCAGGGAAAATGTATTGGCCGTGAGCAGCAGAGCATTGAGAAAACCACTGGCCCAGGCAACTGCTGCCATGTGGGCATAAGCTCTGCTGCCCAGGAGGATCCCATAGTGCAGGGGTTTGCAGATGGACATGTAACATTTGTAGCACATGACGGTCAGGAGATTATATTGTTATGTCTCTGCTGACATCAGAAAAAAAAGGAGGAAAACCTGATCAACACATCCTGCATAGGAGATGGTCCTGGTGTCCCAGAGGGAATTGTGCATGGCTTTGGGGACAGTGGTGCAGATGGAGCCCAGGTCAGTGAGGGCCAGGCTGAGCAGAAAGAAGAACATGGGCATGTGCAGGTAGGTGGTGGCTGCAGGCTCTGACGCTGATGATGAGGCTGTTGCCCAGGAGGGCAGCCAGGGAGATGCCCAGCAAGAGGCAGAAGTGCAGGAGCTGCAGCTGCTGCAGGTCTGCCTATGCCAGCAGGAGGAAGTGGCTGATGGAGCTGCTGTTGGACATTTTCTGTGGCTGGCCATGGGGATCTGTTCATGGAGAAAAGGACAGTGACAAGTTAGGAGGGGCTGCTTTGAGCTAAACCTGTACCATTCCCTGTAGAGTGTCCTGCTGGGATTCATTCATCCTTGTTCCTGCTCGGGGAAAACCTTCACCCAAGTCCCTGATTGAGCTCCAGTTGTGCTGTTTGAGTGTGCCAGGAGCAGCCAAGTCCGTGCATGGGGGCTCTCGAGGAGCCATCCCTGCTTTGCTGCCCTGGGTTTGTGGCCATGTAGCAGAGGGACAAGGCTGGATAGCCAGGATTTGTGTGTGGAATCATTCCTAATACAGAGAAGCTTGTTACCATCTGCTCTCTCAGGTCTACAGGACAGGGATGTCAGAGAAGAGATATAAGGAATTTTTTTCCTGCCCTCACATCTTTTCTGGCTCTCTGAGTTCAGAAATCCCCAGCATTTCTGCTGCACTCAGAGTTTGCAACTGAGAAATGTGAGAGGTCCTGCAGCTTAGGGCAAGGTGAGGGGCTGGATGGGCTTCTTTCCAACTGCCCTGGGTTTGCACCTTTGGCTGGAATCAGAGCACAATCATGCTCCTGTGTCACCTGGGATAAACCAGAGCAAGAGGGATCACTGAATGTCTCTCTGGGCAATGTCTCAGTACACCCCTTCTGCCAAGGACACTTCCCTTGGCAAACCCAACAGCATTTCCTCAGCTGTGGCAGCTCTGCACATCCTCATGGGGCATTCAGAGAACTCCCACAGGCTCTGGCACAGATTTGCACCCAGGAGAGCAGCTCAGAGCTTGGAAGGACACAGCATGGCAATCCCTGGGTGTGCCCATGATGGTATCTCAGGGAGGGAGCTCAGCTCATTCTCCTTTCCCATGGACAGCTTTGCCCACAGCCCCACAGGTCACAGGGTGTAGCAGTGGGGAGCAAAGCAACACAGACCACCTTATGCATCTGAAGGAAATCACTTTATTGTAAAAATGGGCCCCTTTTTGTACCTTTAATTTCAACTGGGCATAACTGAAACCAGAGCAAGACTTCACAGAATTTAACAGAAAGAAGGCACCCATTGATTGGCTAAGCTGCCATGCTGCTGTGCACAGGTCTACCATCCAATCAGCTTCCTGCTCATACACTGTCCACGCATTCCTCCAGCCAATCACAATTTCACTTCCGACTGACTCTCTCCTCACTCATAACTGCCTCTCATCTCTCAACTGACTTCCAGTCGTCCAGCCTATAGCCTGTGCCTTTCCCATAGGGCCTTCTAGTGAGCATAAGACTTAGCAACTTTAATAATTATAACCCCATACCCTACAACAGGGAAACTTGGAAACTCCATTCCCATGGTCACACCTGCAGGGCAGGAATCCAAAGGGCAGTGCCTGACTCAGCTGCTGCAAACGCCAGTGCCTCCATGACAGCACCAGATAACAATGACAATATCAGAGGACTGCAGGGCCTTATGGAACCAAGACTATTGTGACACTATGGAACCTCATGGAAACAAGGGACCATTGTGACACTACAGAAGCTTGTGGAACCAAAGGAACAATTGTGACAACGTGGACGTAGTAGAACTACAAAGCCATTGGGATACTGCAGTGCCTCATGGAATCATGGAGAGTCATGAGACACTTCAGGGCTCCAAAAAACCAAGGGGCCATTGTGACACTTCGGGGCTTCATGGAACCAAAAGGCATGCTGACACTACAGGGCCCCATGAAACCAAGGGAACCCAGAACACATCTGGCTGGCTTGCCCTCTTGGGGGGCTGCATTACAGTTCCAGCTGATCTTCACATCCTGCAGACCACATCTTCTCTGACCCTGTTGCACTGGGGCTCTGTGCTTTCCTTCCTACCGAAAAGAGCTGTCCTTCTCCTCCAGGTGCCTGTGGCAAAAAATTGGGAATTCACCTCCAAAATTATGAATATCGTAGGATAGCTCCCAAACAAAAGCTGCCATGACTGACAAGTCTGGCTGCTCCTGGATTCCTGAGGTCCAGCTCTCATCTACCTTTGAAATATTGGGACTCCATGCTTCTCTTGCTATGGAAAAGACCCTTCTCTCCTGTCCAGCCACCCATGGCAGAAACTGGGATTCCACCTCCAAAATTCTCTATATGCAAGGGTTGCTTTCACGCAAAATCTGCCATTACTGATAAGCCTGGCTGGCCTTGGCCTCCTGAGGGCTGGCTCTCACCTGCCTTTCAAACACCAGCACTCCATGCTTTCCTTTTCATGCAAAAGAACTGTCCCTCTTCTCCAGGCACAAATGGCCAAAATTGGGATTCCACATTAAAAATTCCATATATCCAAGGGTTGCTCCTAGACAAGCCTACCAGGACAGATTGTTCTGGCTGGCCTTGTCCTCATGGGAGCCACCTCTCATCTCCCCTAAAACACTTGGACTTCATTCTTTTCTTTCCCATCTGCCCCTGAAACACAGGGGTTCTGTAGTGTGGTATTCACATGCCCTCTGAACAGAGAGAAACTGTGAGACAAGCAGAGAAGAAGGAAAACATAATTCTTATCTTGCTTGCTGTGATGAAATGGAATGCAATGTGGAGATTGTTTACCCAAAGTGAGGAAGTTTTGTTCCTTTGGCCTGTCAGAGCCAAGAGTATGTGTGTGTGTTGGACTGTCACGAGACATTCACGAGAGAATTGGAGATGAGTGCAGTTTGGTGCAGTTGTGAGTGAGAGTGAGTGCAAGGCAGATTCAGTTAAGATGCAATGTATATAGTATAGAATAATAAAGTAATTCTTTAGCCTTCTGATAAGACGGAGTCCTCCTCGTCATTTTCTCTCCCCTTCATCGGGGGTCATCCGTGCAGTAATACTGTAGTTTCCTTCCGACTGAGGCCATTGTGGCCTTGTAGCATCAAGGGGCCATTGTGACACTGTGGAACCTTGTGGAACCAAGTGGACCATAGTGATACTGTGGCATTGCATTGAATAAAGGGGAACAGTCTGACACTGCAGGACCTCATGGGACCAAGGGACCATGGAACAGGTCTGGCTGTTTCCTGGGAGGTAAAGCCAGGGCCACCTCTCATCTGCCTTCGAAACTCTGGGGCTCTGTGCTTTTCTTCTTATGGAAAAAACTGTCTTTCATCTAGGCAGCCATAGCTGAAGTTGGGAATCTGCCTCCAGAACTCCTTATGTCCAAGGATACTCCCAGACAGAAACTGCCATGACTGCAAAGCTTCAGCTGCTCTTGGTTTCCCGAGGGCTGGCTCTCATCTACCTTTGAAACACTGGGGCTCCATGCTTTTCTGCCTATGGAAAAGAACAGTCATTCTCGTCCAGACACCCATGGCAGAAATTGGGATTCCACTGCCAAAATTCCATCTATCTGAGGGTTACTTCCAGAAAAAAACTGCCAGGATAGACAGGTTGGACTGGCTGTGGCCTCATGGGAGCAACCTCTCTTCTTCCTCTTAAACAATTGAATGTTGTGCTTTTCTTTCCTGTGGAAAAGAACTGTCATTCTCCTCCAGGTGCCCAGGCCAAAACTGGGATTCTAGATCCAAAATTTTGTATATTCAGAGATTGCTTCCTGATGAATGCTGACATAAAGACAGGTCTGGCTGGCTTTGGTCTTTTGAGGGCCACCATTCGTCTGCCCCTGAAACAATGGGGCTCTGTGCTTTCCTTCCTGTGGACAAGACTTGTCCTTCTCATCAAGGCATCCATAATTGGAATCCCACTTTCAAAATTCTATACATGCAAGGCTTCTTCCAAGATGAATGCTGCCAGGATGGATGGGTCCTGCTGTCCTTGGTCTCCTGTGATTCAGTAACATAAACCTTTAAAAATGAGGTGATTGTAGAAACCTGCAAGAGTGGGGCAGAAGGAATAAGCCAGGGCCCCTCTGATGCCCACAGTGAGTCCCTCAGGGTCCCTTCCTTCCCATAACCTCTGCTCTGAGCACCTTGCTGGGACTGGTTTCATTGAGTTCCTTGCTCAACACCATTTCAGGCCTCCGTAACCAGTATCATTCTACTGCAGTTCTCTTGCCACCCATAAAACTGAATGGACTCCAAAAGGACAAAACAGGGCTACAGGAATGATCAGAGGGTGGAACATATCTTCTCTGAGGGACAGCTGAGGGAGCTGGGCTTGTTCAGTGTAAGAAGAGAAGGCTCCAGGGAGAGCTTATTGCAATCTGTAAACACTTCAAGGGGGCTTCTCAGAAACTTGGGCACACAGCTTTTGTAACAGGTCCTGTTACAATGAGACAAGGAGAAATGGCTTTAAACTCAAAGAAGGGAGATTCACCCTGGGTCTAAGGAAGAAACTGTTTACAAGGGGGCTGGGGAAACATGGGCACAGACTTCCCCAAGATGTGGTGGATGCCCCATCCCTGGACACTTCTGAGCTCAGGTTGGAAGAAGCTTGCAGCAACCAGATCTATTTGAAGACTTTTCCTGCTCATTGTGGGGCTGTTGGTCTAGATGACCTTTAAAGGTCCCTTCCAACCCAACCTGTTCTAGGATTCTACTTACTGTTCATCTGAAAAGAACCAGGACTGGAGATTCATAAGAGGGGGACACCCAATGAGTTCAACTGAGGAGACACTCAGGTGCATTAATCATTGCCTGCCAGGCAATAAATAGGAGGTTTGGGTTGCTAAAAGCTCAGGCTTGATGACATGGAGAAAGTGGCTTGGACTAGGAAAGAAATATGTTTGACCACGTGGACTTTAGAAAATAATTTCCATGTTTTGGACAAGTTTCCCAATGAGAAGAACTGGGAGGTTCATGACATCTATTTTCAAAACTCTTTCAGAAATGTTGTTGGGTTTGGGTGTGGATTTGGGGGTTGGATTTTTTGCAAAATCTGATATGCTGGCTTCATGTTTTCAGGTGGTCCTCACAGACAGAAGAGCTGCAACAACTTAAAACCCAAAGCAAATGGTTGCTGGAGAATGGGCAGTATTAATCTGTGTCAAGGCTTGAGTCTTTGGGGATTCCCTTCAATGATGTGCATAAACATCCAGCTGCTTGTCCCAAGGCACAGTCCCTCTGTGCACTCATGCCTGTGCAAACACTTGGAAATTTTCTTCTTACTGTGGCCCAAGTTCCTTTAAAGTAAGGAAGTTCTCCTCTACCTTCTCTACTGCCACCATATCAAGTGACCAGATGTCCACCTTGGGGCCATGAGCACCACTGCTCCCAGGTGGGGCCATCCCATGAACAGTCTCCACCATCGAGCTCTGTTTATCCTGCTCAGGGTTGAGCTAGGCACAGAGGCCAAAATCAGCTGAGGAGAAAGTCAAATCCTGCTAAAGGTAGTTGGAATGAGGAAAACAAGCGCAAGAATTCCTCGCTCTCAGGCTGACAATGTGCTGTGGAATCGTGCTGGAAAAGTGGCTGTGCTCTCTTTCCTCACAGCTGTAGCCAAGGAAATATGGAAGAGACTCCTTAAAGAAACCCTCAAGTTTCATGCAGTGGCTTTTATTTATTCACTGGAAGTTTTCAATTAAAACTCTGTCCTGCTGGAAGGGGCACACACAAACCAAAGACCCTCCTGACACCCGGTTCCTCTCTGGCCCTCTCAGCATGGGGCAAATGCTCTCAGCCCTCAGCAGGGCTCTGTGCATTCCCAGAAGCACCACTCCCGGGGAACTGGCACCATGCAGCAGCAGCCCCAGACCCCACAGCCCAGGAACGCTGCCCCTGACCAAAACCACCCACCCAACCTGACAGGTCCATCCATGCCCAGAAGGATGCTGGAGTTTTTGACATCCCTGTGGATGACTTGGTTGGAATTAAGGAAATTCAGGCCTGCAGAGGCACAATAATTTTGAGGGTGAAAATTAAAGATCTGAATACATCACACAAAGAAAGGAATTGGCTCCACGAGATTTCCTGTCTTGGGGAATGGTAAGTACAACAGAACATGGTGTGGCCAAGAAGAAGAGCTACTAATCCAACACAATTATAGCAGCATCATAACACGGCTTTTGGGATCTCCTCAACACCAGCTGCTGTGGGTGTCCAGGACAGAGAAGTCCAAGACCTGTCTGGTCCCCTCAGGCGGGCTCCAGAGTCGAAGGCAGTTTTAGCAAGCTCAGCTCTTAAGTGAGATCAGCTCTTAGTGATTATCAGCTCATTAGTGATTTCAGCTCTTCAGCTTGCTAAGTGCCTTTGGCAGATACTGGGAGAGAGGGGAGAGGTGCTGTGTGAGGTTCCACAGAGATGTCCTTTATTGGTGTCTTCTTCAAAGGCTCCCAGTGACAGCTTTCTTCTGCTGAGCTGGGCAAGAATAGGGGTTTATATAGGGTACAGGAGTTTTAGAAAACAGTCCAACAATTAAGGGTCAAGGCGAAAGTGACCTATCATCTTACAGAGAGATAACAAGGGTCCGAAGGCAGAAGAGGGGCTTCTTAGGTCCAGTCATCATGACTAGGCATTTCTTATCTTAGGCTGCTGACTGCCATGGAGGCATTTCAGGCCCTTTGCCTGCTACACAGCATCTTTCTAAGTGAAGGCAGATTAGGGGCTTTTTTTTCCTTCTTATCATGTGTTTACCAGGACCACTGTGTCCAGGGCATGGGGAGCACCAGAGAGATCCCTCACTGCCTGACTGACAGCTGCCACTTCTCCTTAATCCACAACATCCTCTAAAAGTGCCTCTGTCCATGTATTCCATAACCAGCTACAGTTCCTCAAGGACAAGGTACCTTGAAGAAGAAAGCAGTGGCATGGAGATCAATGTGCACAGCTAAATCACCTAATTGAAAAGACTACAGCTGAGTCTTGTTCCCAGGTTACTTGTAAATGAAAACAGAATCAAATGGAGACACATTCCTTTGTGGCCAAACAGTCCTTGGAATCTACACAGTCTGAACAAAAAAGGCACATCCCTGAAAAAGGAGATGTTTTATATAGAAAGCAAGGGGAAAAGGCAGTTTAGCAACAGCAGGGATAAATTTGGGAGCAGGACACAGCTTGTCAGCTGGTTCACCATTCTAACTCATCAATCCCATGTGGGAACTCCAGGAACAAGGCACCACAACTTTCACAGTTATTCATGGGAGGGAGTGAGGGGCAGGCAAGGCAAGGCAAGGCATGGGGAGGGAGGGGTGGAAAAGGCAAGGGAGGGGGAGGCAGCGCAAGGAAAGGTGAACAAGGGGCAGGCAGGGCCAGGCAAAGAAATCAAGTCAAGAGAGGAGTAGGCAAGGCAAGGCAAGGGAGGTGTGTACAAGGCACAACAAGGCAGGGGAGAGGAAGGCAAGGCAAGGCCAGGCCAGGTATGGGTAGACCAGGCAAGGAGAGGGAGGGGTAGGCAAGACAAGAAAGTCAGTGGGTATTGTATTTGTGGGGTGACCAGATGAAGGAAGGAATGAATCTGATTTCATGTTCTCAGAAGGCTAATTTATTATTTTATGATACTATATGTTATGGAGGGGATAAAGCAAGTGAGGTAGGCAAGGCAGGGGAGGGGAGTGGGAGGGATAGGAAAGGCAATGGATGGGTCTGCAAGGCAAAGTAAGGGGGACGTAGGTGGAGAAAGGCAAGGCAGAGCAAGGTAGGTATAACAACTCAAGGGATGGGATGGGATGAGATGGGATGGGATGGGATGGGATGGGATGGGATGGGATGGGATGGGATGGGATGACAAGGAAATGCAGGCGTTGCAGTACATGGTGCAGGGGAGGAACCACAAAGGAGCTCCAGCTTGCTTTAGGATTACTGGTGTTTTGAAGGAGGCACACTACTGATTTTTTTCATCATAGCCCAACCCTTATATGGCTTAACCAAGAAAAGAGCTTCTTGGGACTGGACATTGGTCTCTGAAGAGGCCCTAAAGTTGTTGGGTTTTGAGGCAGGAGTGTATCAAGCTCTTGGTCCCATTCATCCACAGGACCCTTTCACGCTGAGTAGAGTTTTGCCATCCATGGACTGTCAATTCACAGGTGGCAGTGGTACCAGAAGACCCCACTCATCCAACCCAAATTCACTCACCCAGCTTTAAGGATGCTGAAAAGCCATATACTGTATGGAAAAGGGTTTGTTCATGGTGTGTTCAAAAGCTTTTAAACAGAAAAGGAGAAAACAGCCAGGGATCCCTTTGCTTCTACTGCTGCAATTGTGAAATACAAAGCTGTGTTTCATGTCAGGTATATACAGGCAAAGTGTGTATTTGTGATTGTGATACGTGTGGAAACCGACCATGGAATAGTTATAACGACAAATTATAATAAATAACTGAGGAAGTAAAGCATGGAAGAAGGTCTTTGAACCCATCCTTTGTTCGCAATTAACCTTTATAAGTCTAAAGTTGATTTAGGAGCATTTGAATTAAAGCTTTAAGGATGTTGCTGTTTGACAAGAACTTTCTGCTTGTAGCTAAGTCTTAAAGACTTTTGGAATAATAACCTTTTGAAGTATAATTGCAGAATATTGTTTGTGGTAAGGATCCTTGAAACTGTAGCTTTAGAATATATAAAAAGGAAACATGCTTATCTCGATGCGTTAGCAAAACATTGAAAAGCAGCGTGAGAAAGGAAGATGAACATCAGCTCAAGGACTGATAGTTTCAACCAAGGGGAGCTGGACATCACTGTTATGAAATTTATAGTCCTTGCAATTAAAAGGTGGACCCACATCTGGAATCTGGACCTCACCAGCTGGGAGACTTCTTTCTTCTTTTGGAAGCTGGACCCCCACTATCTGGGGATACTCCTTTCTGGGATACATCCTGAGAAAAACTAAATCACAATAGTGTGTAGAATTGTGACATAAAAATTTGGAATAGAAATTGCTAAGAAAGCTTATGAGTACTCTTATAAATACCTGTAAGTCTCAACTATCGGTGTGCAGTTGGAGGGAAAATTTCCCCCACTGTACTCAGCGCTGTATTGCTCATACTTTGCCATATTCATTAATAAATAGATTGCTGCTTGAATATTGGCCTAGTCAAGCTTCTCATTTATAACACAATGACACTGACAACTTTCTCTCAGCCTCCCAGGCAGGCCCTCTGCTGCAACAGGCCAAGCTAAAAACTTGCTGCACAATTCTGAACACCAAAGGTTCCTTTCCTCCTCACTGAAGAAGGAGCTTCTCAGTATCCACATGTGAGGCGACCTGCAACAAGAAAGGGAACATGAATCAGATGCTATTAGGAAAAAAACCTGCCTGTGGTGAAAAATCCCACAGAACAAGTCAACATGAAGAGATAGCATTTTGCTAGCTTTTATATTTTATATAAAATTTATATTTTTCACAATATCCCTCCTGGGATATTGTCCACAGTCCTTTTGGATCACACAGCAAGCAAGAGAACAGCACAAAACACTAGGCTGTGTCCAGATTTTGGTTGGAGCAGCAAACAGAGGGAGTTCCAGGCTCCACTGCCACACACTGCTTGGGGAACAGAACGCCCCCTGGCTACATTCCAAATACTGTGCACATCCTGCTGGCTAGAAACAACCCCTTGTTTAAGAAGCTGTTGGCAGGAGCTCCACCAAAAGAACAGCATCTTAATGGCAATTTTGTTTCAAAATCAACTCCATTCCAAAGGAAGAACAGAAAGCACACAGCAATTCCAAACTCACATATGGTGCACCTGGGGAAAACCTCCATTTAGGTGCCAAGTGTGTTGAAAAATACCCATAAGAAGCCACAGAGTACAGAGTGCAAACTGCAGTAACCACTTTCTGTATCATTCTGGCTGTGCTGCACATGTCTGCAGACTGTACCCCTGCAAGGACAGAAGGACAGGGGCTGGGCTGGCAGCTGAGAATGCCTCAGGCAGGAGGAGTCTTTGGCAATGAGCAAGTGCCCAGAACCACTCTGGACACTAAGGCTTCTGTGCCTCAGCAACGGGAACACCACAAGAACAAGGCAATGACATCACAGCAGCAGCTTACCCAAAAACTACCTGGAAGGTTCTCCTGCGTCACCAAGGAGCACAAAGAATCCTCACAGGGCACAACCTATTGCTCAAAGGCTCCAAGACGAACTCTGAAAATACAGCAAACAAGGACACCCCACAACCCAGCCTGAACACTGAGAAGGAAAAAAGATGTGACCAAACCAAAGGAAATATGACCGTTGGTCATTGATGCTTCTGACTAAAACCAGCAAGACTTGTTCCACCTGGGATCTTTGTTCTAGTTCTAAAAACAAGTAAGGTTCTCTACCGTAAATGTATAGAAACCAGGAACTTGGGGAAAAGTAGGCTGGGAGTGCCAAAGCCAACGGACTCAGATGCGGGGTCCCTGCCCTTCTGACTGCCAATGCCATCTCTCCTTCAGCCCCACAACCTCCTGTGAAGGGCCTCCATCCATATATTCCATCAACAGACAGAGATCCTCATTGACGAGATCATCCAGCATCACTGAGGCTACAGCAGGGAGTGCTGCTGAGATCTGGTAGAGCACTGAGTTTCCTGGGATCCTTTTAGTATCTGTGACTGAGAGGAGTGGCATGGATGGAATCAGGACGGTTCACAGATCACCAGCCCCACTCCAAGCAGTGCTTTCTTCTGCTGTGTGGGGACCATGTGGTGACTGATACTGGGACTCCTCTGGGTTTGACTCCCACAGACCACACACAGTGAGTTAGACACTGAGCTGAGGGAAGGGATCCCATGTAAACCCAGCACAGGCATTTCTCTTTGAAGAGGGGGTTCTAGAGGGAGAAAGGAGAAGAGACTTTCCTGTCTCCCAAGATTCCTCCTCCTCCTTCAGCAGCCATACCCCAATCAATCAGTACGAGAGTTCATATGATCACTTACATGCCAGGGAGCACAAGGGACTTAAAACTGAACCCTGCCAGAGCCAGCCCTGCCTGCCTATTTTGAGGGTGTGGGCTAATGGAAATTCACCTGGAATGATACTTTGCCACTTCTGGGTTTCTCACAGCCTTAGAAGTTGTGCGAGATCTCTGTCCCCAATGCCCATTCACCCTTCAAATGCACACACATGCCTGGGGACAATTCAGGTTTACTGGAGTGGTGGCTGCTTCCCTTTGAAACAGGAGCTGTTGCCATTTCCTGTGTGCTGAACTACCTTCAAACTATTAGAAAGTGAGTGAGTAAAGGAAATTACCCTGGAGGAAGGGGACCAGAACCTTGCAAAAGGATGAAATACATGTGGATTACAAATGAAATCTATTTCATTTCTTTATTTAGTACTGATCTATTATTACAAACAAAAACATGTTTCTGAACTGAAGCTGCTCACACACTGGAAAGATTTTTCAGTTGCTATATTATTTAAAGGATGTCCACAGCCTGTGGAGCAGCCCAGCTCTCTGCCTCTCTGCCCACAGGGGTGCAGCACTCTGAGCTCCCCCAGGAGCCACAAGAGGACTAGGGAGAAGGGCGGGCATCCTCAGAAGTGACACTATCACTCCACTATTCTCCCTTCTCTGCTCCTGTGGAGACTTGGGATGGCCAAATCCGCCCAAGCTGTGCATTCCACAGCAGGGCCACGATTCCCCTCCAGAGCAGCTTATGCCCAGTTTGGCTCGGGGATGGGGTGATGAGTCCTGTCCCAGGAAGAGGAACTAAGGCTGGGCTGCTGCCACTTCCTGCTTCAAGTGCCTCCTTCCAGCCAGGCTCTGGGGGTGCTGAGGCTGCTCTGGGCTCTGCAAGGGCTCTGCTGGGGCTCAGCTCTCGGCCAGGCTGGGACCGCTCCCCTTCACATTGCTCCAGGCACTTGAATCATACCAGAAGAAAAGGGAAACTTGCAAGGGAGTTGAGGTTTAATAGAGTTTTTATTCAAAAAGTCCTAACTAGCACAACAAAAAGCTGTCCTCCAGTGCTGCATCTCCTCTGCATCCACATGTCCTGCCTCCTCTGTGCCAGCTGTTGCTCTTCAGTTGCTCCTTGCATGCCACAAGGAGCTGGCAAAGACCCATGGCAGGCACTGTGGACAGGTTTTAAATGCCAAATTCAATATATCTTCAACTGCAACTAGTTAATTTGGTAGTAGAATTAACCTTTCCTCTGTGGATACTTGCAGCCTGGTCAGAGAGAGAAAGCCAGATAAACTTCCCCAGGAATTGTTCTGGGGAGTTTTGAGAAGGCTGAGAGAAAGAATTAAAACAATCTTGCAGCTGGTGTTTTGAACAGTTGTTTCTCATAAGATGGTTTACCAAAGGGTTGTTCCTAATTAACCAATGGGTGACAGGTATTATTAAGAACCAGTCAGGTTCTGGGTGAATGATGTTGGTTATAAATATCAGGAGATTGTAATAAAGTAAGCTTTTATGCCTTCTGAAAATGCATGGAGTGTGTCACTCACTTATGTGTTCCTGATTCAACAGTGACATTCCTCAAAAAATAACCCCTGCTTGCCCATTTTTAAAAGACTAACATAGTGTGAATTTGTCATACCTTGTACACGTTATGTTTGCCTAAAAAATGTTTTGAAGAGAAAAACACATTTACTATTTATTATGTCTTTCAGTTTTCATAAGGAAATCTGGCTGGCTTTGTTTTGTTCTGTTACTGCAGGCTTCAGACCCACTACTTGCAGACTAATTGAAGATGTGTTTCATGGCGTAGAAGAATCTACCCCAGAGAACGAAGGGTAACAGTTGAAAATTAATCCTACTTGTATTATTACTTGTGGTCCTTATTAAAACCCTTTCAAAGGGCTGGGTTTGCAAGCTGGAGGATGAAGTACAGTGAGTTTCTCTGTACTTCACTGCTGTAGCCCCATCTCACCAGATGCAGGATCGGGCCAGAATCCAGCGTTTTGAGTGTGAATTTGGGGTCCTGGCCTTGCCCCAAAGGAAAGACAGGATGTTCCCTGCAATGTCTGCATGGAACAGACAAAACAGATAGGGAAGTGTTTGCAGGGCCCCTGGGAGGGAATAGTGGGGTTCCTATCAGCAGGATCCTTGAGTAGTAGCTTCAGTCTGGGCTGGGCTGGGCAGCAGTTCCATCTGCAGCCTCCATGTGCTGCTCTAGCAGCTGCTGCTGGGGACCCTGAGGGAAGAGGCCATGGGAGGGATGGAAATGATGCATGGACAGCACCAGTCAAGCCCATAAGGAATAAGCTTGGCCTTCCTGGCTAGTGAAATGAGGCTCTTTTAGTGCAAGAGGAGGCAAAGATAAAGTCAAGTTCAACAGTTCAAAGAGAAATGTAGAAAATTGGAAGCCTCTCGAAATGCCACATGCATTCATCTGTTAGCTCTTCAGTGTCAGTCCTTGTAAAAAGCCTTTCCAGCTTTCTGTTGAATTCCAGGGCCCACAGCTGGGCTTCAGAGTTCAACTGATTTTTATTTTCCAGGTTTTTAAACACAGCTCTGAACTGGGTATCTCTTGTCCTTTGTTCTGCTCTCCTAAGATTGAAAAAGGTTCTGTGCTCCTGTGAGCCAGATCTTGAGGGATGGTTGGCAACCATGGAATCCTCTGGGAAAGCACTTGATTGACTTCAGGGCCTGGCTCGAAACCTCAACCTGAGGTAAGAACTGTTCCAGATGCCTCTGTCCACGTCCAGCTCCTCACAACTTAGTCCCTGAACACACAGGATGGTTTATAGTGATTTATTTTCCCCTCCTCTTCACTTGGAGGTGATTTTGTGATCCTTTAAAGAAACATCTGACCAGCTCCTGCACCCATTTAATTTTATTCTCTCTACTTTGGAATTGGCCTGCTGGGTTTGACATAGAAATTGGTAGTGTCTACCCTTTCTTTCTCTCAGCCCTCAATTGTAACTTGTATTAAACACTGCAAATGGCCTCATTTATCTGGTAGGGAAGACGTGAAGTGGAGAAAGTTAACAGGATTTGTTTTCATGATCCTTGTGATAGCAAAGAAAAATGAGGTTTGTAATTTTGGTGTGGTGTTGCATGTTGGAATTTGGGGTGTTATTTTTTGTTATTATTATTTATTAGTATTACTTTTCATTGTTAAGACTTTTACATCTTAGACATTATTAACAATGGCTGGATGTCACTCATTAGGAAAATTACCTTGCTTTTCCCACTGGGATTAAACTGTACAGTCGACTCCAAGTTGCCAGTGGATTCTAAAGATGGAAAATCCTGTTAATGGTGGGTTTGATGTGGTTTGGAGCTGGGGAAGGGTCTCATCCCCTCCCAGAGATGTCCCAAGCCCACTCTGCTACTACGTCTGCGCTCACAGCCCCTCATGGCTGCCCTGCCCTGGGGACATGCTGGGTCCCATCTCCTGCCAGGGCTGAGGCTCCCTATGGCCCCTCACAACCTCTCATGGCCCCTCATGGCTCTTCATTTCCCCTCACATCTCTTCATGGCTTATCACAGCCTTCATGGCCCCACTTGGCCTCTCACAGCCCTTCATGGCCCCTCACTTTCCCTTACAACCCCAACACTCCCTCATGGTCCCTCACAGCTCATGGCCCCTCATAGCCCCTCACAACTTCCACAGCTCCTTATGGCCCCACACGGCCCTTCATGGCCGGCAGAGAAGGAGAAAGAGGGGGTGTGCGGTGCGAGAAGGTGCCCAGCCGCTGTGGGAAGTCTGGGCAGGCAGACCCAAGATTTTAACCCTTTTCGTGGTTAATGGAAACCTTACAAATACTGATCCTCCTGGATCTGAATGAGGAGAGAGATAGAGATGAAATAGAAGGAAATGGGCAAATGGGAAGTTTGTGCAAGTCAAAGATATCAGAAGAAGTTGAGAAGAATCCTAGGTGGGAGGAGATGATGGAGTGGCTTTCAGCTGGACTCTTTTCTTGTATAGCCACGGACAGACCCATTTTTTATTTTTTTCCCCCTTTATTCTTAAGCTGGAGCCTGCTTTGCTCTATTTCTGGTCACATCTCACAGCAGCCACTAGAGAATATGTTTTCATGGGGGCACTGGCATTGCGCCAGCATCAAACCATGACAGGATCTCACCTCTAAGATCTATTAACTTAGTGAGTTTTAGACACACTAAAATACCATGAGCTACACACAGTTTGCCTTCCCCTGTTTTTCTTGGAAAGCAATGCTGGAGACACAAGTGCTTGGGTTGGGCACAAATCCTACAGCCAGGGAATGTGCCCCACCTGTGTGTGACCCTCAGCAGGGACAATGCACAGCAGTGTTGCTATGCTTGTTTCCATGGAACCATCCCAGGAGCAGTTGCTGAGGTCAGAAGCCATCGCAGCCACCACGCTGTTCCAAAGCCCCTTGGCAGGGCTGGCTCCTGCCCTGGCTCTGTGTGCCAGGAGCTGGCAACGCTGGGTGCAGGGAGATCAGGGAGGGCACAGAAATGCTGGGCTGAGAAATGCTGGGGGGGACAGCGAGATGGGCATGTGCAGCTGGCCAGGGCAGAAGAGGAGCACACACAGGGGGCACAGCCTGCAGGACAGATGGCCAAGGGCTGGGCAGGGCTGGCAGGGCCAGAGGCACCCAGGGTTTTGTCCCTGGGCTCGGGCAGTGCTTCTGGAGGCTCCACAGAAGGAACTTTCCTTTGAGGGGCTGCACTTTGGTCCTTCCTCACCCCTCCCTGAGGAGGCTAGCAGGGGTTACAGTTTTTAGACATTTGTCCTTTCTGCCTGTCACATCCCACTGCCCCACAAACAGCTTCCAGACACTCATGAGGAACAGGCCCTGCTGTTCCAGGCCTGGGCTCAAGGTTTGTCCTTTCTGCTTTCTCCAAGCAAGCCACGGCTTGCTCAGCATTGCAGTTCCCTGCTCAGAGCCTTTGGCTCCCTGCAATCCTGGCCTCAAGCACCGCTCTCACCAGTCCCTGGGGAGGCTTTGGCAGTCCCAGCCCTCAGTGGGGCCCATTGATGCTCCAAGGGACTTGGACTTTTGCTTCTGCCTCCTTGAGCAGCTTCTTCAACCTTCTCTCAGTGCCTGAGGATCCTGGACTCAGCCCCAAATCCACCGTGGGGCTGATTAAAATACAGAAAGCCCTTGGGGGCACTTTGTCTTCCTTCAACTGTCTTCAAGTCTCCAGGGCTTGTGCAGCTGATTGGAATCAGTTTGGAGTTCTTGTAAGGAGGAAGATTTAAAATTGCACCTCATGATTTCTTTTCTTTAATCAAGTGAGTATTTCTTTATTTTCCAGTTCGGAGAAGAGGGGATAGAAGCATTTCCCAAGTGATCTTGATGCTGAATGTCTGCTTAGGAGGTCTGGGCATGTAGAAGAATGAGCCCCTTGTGTGCTGACCCTGTTTGGACAACTTGCTCCTCATCCCCAGCCTCACCATGTCTGACATTGCCCACCTGGGACTGACATCCCTGTGCCCTGCATCAGAACCTTGTTCCCTGAGCTCTGCAGCTCCATGTCCCAGCCCATTGCACCATGTCCCACCTGCCCTCCTCAGGGCTCTTCCTGCACACAGGCCCAGGAGAAGTTTTCCTGGGTGTAAGGAAGGAATGGAAAAGCCTGAGCAGGTTTCTGAAACAACAAACCCCACTCAGGAATCACATGCTCAGTACAAGCTTCCTGGAATGATGTCACCTTTCTACAAGGGACAATGTGGCAAGAAATGATCTCTGTAAGCAGAATTCTCTGAGTCTTTCAGCTGAATTCTCTGTCTCTGTCCTTTCCCTGGATCTCTGTTGCAGATAGAAGCTGCAACCTCACCTTTAACCTCTCTTTTGAATGCAAACAGATGTGCCCAGGTGTGTTAAGCAGGACTTGCTCAATGTCTCTACAAAACTTGTGTGTTCCTCATGGAATGAAGGGGCCATTTTGACACTGAGGGGGTGACATGGAAGCAAGGAGTCAATTGTGACACTGGGGTCCCATGGAACCAAGGGGCCATTGTAACACATCAGGGCCATGTGGGTCCAGTGGTCCATTGTGACACTGTGGATCCAAGGAGACCATGGAGACACCCCCGGAACCTCATGGAACCAAGGAGTCCATGGTGACCCAGCAGGGCTGCATGGAGCCAATGGTCCTGCCACTGTTTCACTGCGCGTCCAAGGAGTCCATTTTGACACTATGGAAGCTAATGGAATGAGGTAGGCCATTGTGAAACTGAAGAACTTCATGACACCAAATATCCATTGTGACACAGCAGGGCATCATTGGAACAAAGGAACCGCTGTTGACAGTATGGAAAGTCATGGAGCCGGGGGCCATTATGGCTTTGCTGAACTAGCACAGCTGCTGGACCTTGTCCCCTGCCCCTGCACAGCTCCCTTGGGAAGCACAGCAGGAGCAGCACCCTGGGAGCCTCAGGAATGCCCCTCTGGGATCCATGGCACACACTCCAAGGGTCTGGAATTCCAGTTACCAGGAAGTCAAATATGTTTCTGCCCTTGAAGGCAAAGCTCTTAAGAAGGAGCCAAAAGTCAAATGGAACAAGGCCTTACAATGACATTTCACTGCTATCCTTCGTAACTTCACCCATGGTGTTTTTAGCTTATGGATCGGGAATTAAATCGGGTCTCTCTTGACCCAGGGAGCTGCCCTGGGTCAAGAGAGACACTGTGAGAGAAACAGAGCAGGCAAAGAAAGGCAGGAAAGAAAGGAGGAGACAAACAAAATCAGCTGAAGAGGTGGCACTCTGAAAAACAAACTGGAACTGACAGAAAATGAATGGGACCGAAATCAATCATTCTGAAAGTTTTCTTTGCTATCAAAATATATCCCACCCACCCAGGCCCACCACACCCTCAAATTTGGATGCCATTTCTCCTAATCTCCTTCCAACCCCATCTCACCCAGGTGGCTATGGAATCGAGTAATTTTGGCATGGCAGTGAGTTTTTTTGAGGTGGGAACAAGCAATTTTGAGGTGGGATTGAGTCCTTTTGGGGTAAGATTGAGTTGTTTCCAGTGGGATTGAGTAGTTTTCAGGTAACAGATCAATCCATCTTGGCTTTTGGAATGCAAAGAGATGGAGAACACCACCTGAAATCACCCAAGAACCCACAAATCCTCTAGACTAGGTCCTCAAACCCCAAATTCCCCCTCAAATACCTGTCAAATGGTGGGACATTAGAAAGCTTTGATAAATTTCTTTATTTTTAGTCCTGTTTCAGGTGTTTTAAGGAATGAAGACGAATCAGAAGAAAATTAGGGCCAAACCAAAAGGATAACCAGACAGGTGTCTTCCCAACATGGATCACAGGGAATGTGGCTCATCAGGGCTCTGACTCCAATGGGGGATGAAGTTGGAGCAGTCCATGAAGCTATTCCTGCAGTCAGGGAACTCACAGGGGTTCCCTTACCAGTGGCTCCGTTGGTGTCTGGTCAAGTGAGAGCTCCTGGAGAAATGCTTCCCACACTGGGGATACTCGTAGGCCCATTCTGTGATGTGGATCCTCTGGTGGCAAATCAGGTTGGAGCTCCAGCTGAAGCTCATCCCACATTTCCCACACTCATAGGGCCTCTCCCTGGTGTGGATGCGCTGGTGGGTGATGACTTGGGAGTTGTGCTTGAAGCCCTTCCCACAGTCAGGGCAGCGAAAGGGCCTCTCCTCTGTATGAATCTTCTGGTGCAGGAGGAGATGGGAGCTGCTCCAAAACCTCTTCCCACAGTGAGGACACTCACAGGGTGTCTCCCCAGTGTGGATCCACTAGTGACGACTGAGGTGGGAGCTGCAGCTGAAGCCCTTACCACATTCCCTGTCCCTGTTCCCCGGTATCCCCCCAGTCCACCTGGAACTAAAGCCTTTACCAAAGGATGTTACACAAGATCAACCCCAGACCCTGACATGGGGAAAAGGGGCCAGGGCTGTGACCAGTGAAGGCCAAAAACTAGGCAAGAAAACAGTACTCCACAGTATAAGGCCTATAAAGCAAGTATACATTTATTCAGTGCCAGGATTGAGGGGCATAGCTCCACCACAAGCTCACTCAGTTGCTCTTCGCACAGTGTAGCGTTAGCATTAATCAACTTATCATAAACAACCCAGCTCAGCTCCATGAACCAGCCTCTGGGCTGACTGACAGAAGCTCACAGCCAGCTCACAGGAGCTCTCCTAAAATACCAGCATTTGACTGGTTAAGAGTCTGTGGGGCATAGAATTTCGACCAATGTCTGTGAAGCACCGGGAGTTTTGAATTGTCTATAAAAAGGTGTTGGAGACAATAAACTGTTTGTCTGAGAAAACACACATGAGTCTGTCTTATGTCTCAAACATAGGAACACTACGTCACAGGTGGTGCCAACATGTGAGGATTTAACAGTCCAAGGACCTGTGGAATTGTGAAGACAGATGGAGTGAAAAGCTGAAAAAGAAAGAGACTGGAAAGAGCCCAAAAGTAGGCAGCAAAGGCTGCAGGTGCTAATTTTGCAAAAAAAGGTTGTGGAAAACCACATCCAAAGGGCTGTGTGAAAGAGAAACCAGAAAAAGCTGGAAAAGGAAGAGGCTTGAAGAAGCCCAGAAGCTGCAGCAAAGGCTGCAGGGATTAAGCTTTGCAACAGATTGCAGAAAATCACAGCCAAAGGGCTGTGTAGAAAGTGTTAAAAATAGGTTGAAAACTGTTGTAAAATAATTGATAGATCGTTAAGCATGTACTGTTAGTTTGGTTATTATATTGTAAAAGGGGTTAAAAGGGTAGTTATAAGAAATATGGTATTCAACATACCATAACACACATAAGTAAAGTGCACCTCCCCCCAGGCGAGACGAGCCAGCCTGGACAGAACTGTAATGGGCCAATCAAGCACCTTAAACCTTCATGGAAATGAAGGATCCGAAAAGAAACCAATCCAAAGGGATGAAAAACAGGATAAAAAGGGGCTTCTGACCCACTGAATTGTGTGCTGCTTAATGTACTGGGACACTGGGGACATAGCTACATCGCTGCTCAAGAAGACCCAGTGCCGGCGTTGCAGCA
Organism: Montifringilla adamsi; assembly: GCA_017590115.1. Classification (NCBI taxonomy): domain Eukaryota; kingdom Metazoa; phylum Chordata; class Aves; order Passeriformes; family Passeridae; genus Montifringilla; species Montifringilla adamsi. The sequence continues at coordinate 22,325 of JAGGNK010009748.1, forward strand.
TCCTCAATGGGCACGCTCCTGCTCAGCCCGCGGGTCCCCATGCTTTAGGCCTTTCTTTTTCTTATAATAAATGCTGAAATCACTTTAGTACCAGGAGTCTGCTCTTGTTTTTAACAGAGACGAGATGTTCTTTCTCAATGGGGTTTCAAAATTCAGTCTGATTTTTGATGGGGGCCATTGTGGTGCATGACACCCTAAAATTGACCTGAAAGACTGATACACCTCTCTGGGTGGATCAATGGCCCCTGCCACTCCCTAAATTGCATGCACTCACTGAACTTGTCCAAGAACAACTTCAAAAGGGGCATTTAGTCCCTTCCACAAGTCCTTGGAATTTTCCTGTGTTTGTTATTAAAAAACAAACTGGCAAGTGGCGCTTACTCCAAGACCTCCACAAAATTAATTCTGTAATGGAGGACATGGGAGCCCTGCAGCCTGGTCTCCCATCTCCTGCCATGATCCCTCAAGACTGACATTTGACAGTCATTGACTTAAAGGACTGCTTTTTCAGCATTCCTTTGCATCCTGATGATGCTTCTAAATTTGCCTTTTCCATCCCAAGCACCAATATGCAAACACTCTTGCAAAGATATCACTGGGTTGTTTTGCTGCAGAGAATGAAAAATAGCCCTACTGTTTGCCAGTGGTTTGTTGCAAGGGTCCTCAGCCCATTCGTTAGAACATGATGCTGTGATGCTCTCCTATATCACTACATGGATGACATTTTGGTTGCAGCGAAAAAACAAGAGGTTATGGAGGAAGCCCTAGTCCTTGTCATCACTGCTGTAACCCAAGCGGGACATTGTGTTAATCCTGAAAAAATCATGAGTCAACCCCCCTGGAAATACCTTGGCTGGCACATTAAGACCCAGTCTATTTCTCCTGAGCCTTTACAAATTCGATCAGACATATTGTTCATTTTTTTTGTGCTGATGAATGAACAGTGCTTTGCCTGTTAAAGAAACATTTTTTTCCACTTTTCTCCAAGGAAATATTTTCCCGAACCAGTTGGGGGAGGGGCTGCTTGAATTTGCTTTCTAGAGGAACCCTTTTAGAGGTTTTTCTCCCAAATTTGCCGTAAACCAGAACACTGACAGACACTTTCTCTGGATGGCTGGAAGCTTTCCCAACAAATAAACATATAAACAGAAGAACAAATAAATAAAGAGAAGTTACTGAAGTACTTTTACATGAAATTATACCTCACTTTGGGGTACCAGTTATGATATCTTGTGACAGTGGTGCACATTTCTGTGCATAAATAGTCCAACAAGTCAGTAAGGCCCTAGGATTGACTGGCAACTACATACTTTATCATCCACAGGCAGTAGACAAGTAGGGAAAATGAATTATTTAATCAAACAGCAATTAGCAAAGATCTGCCAAGAAACAAATTTGCATTGAAATCAGGCACTTCCACTTGCCCTACTCAGAATTAGTGTCAAACCACAGTTTAAGGAAGACCTAAGCCCATTTGAAATGTTATATAAGAGGCCTTATCAGACTCAATATAGGGGAGAAGACACCAGTCAAATAGGAGCAGAATACTTCTGGTGGTACATAGTAACTCTGGAAAAAGAAATGAACAAAATTAATAGGAGGGTTTTTGAAACCAGGGCTAGAAGCTTGGATCAAGCAATTAATTGCTTTAGACCTGGAGACTGGGTATTTGTTAAGGCTTTTTCAGGTCAATGTCTAGAAGAGAAGTGGAATGGATCACACCAGGTGCTTCTGACAACCTTCATGCCAATCAAGATCAAAGAAAAACCTGCCTGGATTCACTATTCATGAGTGAAGAAGGCATCCAAAGGAGCATGGACATCAGAGCCAGTAGGACCAGTGATCTTCAAGTTCTCCTGATGCTGATCCCTAGGGTTCTGATAAGTATCATAATTCTGACTCAAGTCATTACTTTAGACTGGCCATAGTCCCCATGCTCACATCAGATGTTCCAGTATGGCTGGAGAAAATCTCTCAAATTTTAATTTGGCCACTGTGGTTATGCACAGAAATGAAACATATTGGAAACGTGTTGGGAAGAAGAAAAATGGGACCTGTATTCTAACTGAATAATTGGGGAAGAAATACAGATAAGGTGTAGAGGAATCAACACATCCACCCATGGAAAAGTAACTCCTTTAACTCAAATCACTGTAAGGGATTTTATAGAACACAATAAAGGGAAAATACTTGGTCAATCTATTTGTGCACTGACAGCTCTGTGTCCTGCCTGACTCTGCCTGGGCACACAAAGCCTTGGGCTGCTCCAGGCTCCTTCTGGGGGACGTGTTGCTTCACAGCCCTGCCCTGGGAAAGAAATTCTCTTCTCCTTGTGTCCAGTCTGGACCACCCCCATGGCCCTTGATGGCATAATTTCTTTCTCTGGCTGTTTTGTACTATGAGGAAGAGCTCCATCATCTCTGAAACCACCCTTCAAGCCCTCTCAGGCTACTCCTATTCTGTCCTCAGTCTCCACACCACTGAGCCTACGGCCCTCAGTCTCTATGGGTCATGTGCTTGAGGCCTCTAAATCCCATCTTGGGAGATTTTTGTGTTCTTTCAAGGTCTTTTCAGATTAAAATATTGTGGTAATACATAATTAAAAAAAAAAAACAAACCCTGTGATTATTTTTCAGGTCTATAGTGGCAAAGGAAGGGGCAATGTCTTTAAAATGGTCAAGGGTAAATTTAGATTGGATAATAAGGAAGAAATATTTTATGATGAAGGTGACAAGGCAGAGAAACAGGTTGTCCATAGCAGTGGATATACCATTCTAAAAAGTGTTCAATACCAGGAGCTTTGACCATCTGTTCCAGTGGTAGTTGTGCCTTCCCCCAGCAAGGGGGGCGCAGTAGATGATATTTTAGGGCCATTCCAATTTAAGAAAACAAAATTTAAAAATTTATTCAAGGAAAGTTCTGACACTTCTGCATTTAAGACTCACCAAGGGGCTCGAAAGAGCTTTCCAGCATGACCTTGCCAGCTGAGCATGGGGAGTTCTGCATCAAGGTCTGAGACTCATGATGGAAATCCACAAAGGGCATCTGGGGAATGTGCAAGATTTCCCATAGGATGTCTAAGAAAGGAGTCCAGGAAGTGAAAGGATGGAGGATCAAGGCCATATTGAAAGATGAAAGAAACAATGGGGAAAACCCCTAAATTCCATAAGAATTAAAAATTAAAAGGGAGGGTTATATATTAGAGGGAAATCTTTGATATCAGGCGTACTGGGAAGTCTGTACCTCTCAAGTACCTCAGCCAATGGAGAAAGAGAGAAGGGAAATGCCACCAGGAAATTAAGATGAAAAGGAGGCTGTGTCCTCCAAAAATTGGAGAGACCCTGGGGGAATGCTGCATGGCCTCTCCCTTTATTCAAATAAAGTAAAAGAACTCCTCTGCCTCCTTTTTGGAAATAAACCTCTGATGCTTGTGGATTAATTTTCCTGACAACACTGTTGGGTGGTCAGGACACTGCTTTTGCAGTGCCCAACAGCTGATCCCCACAGCCTATGGCATTTTCCTAAACCCTCCAAGAACTTTCTGGGACAAAGGAGCTCTCTCTGCACTGGGTACAGAGGAATGTCCAAGTGCTAGATACCGGAGTGGGGACCATAAATCATCAGGTCTTGTGTCCTTTGAGGGCCCAGGCACTGGTGAGACTGGTGTTTGTGGAGTTGGGTGTAACTACCAGGGAACATCAAACCAGAGCAACCAGTGAACAGCAAAGGCCTGGGAGCCACTGTGTGGGATCAGCTCCTACAGGGATCCACATGGTCTGGGTGTCTCTGCTGCTCTGCATCTCATTCTGCCATGGCAGAGCACAAAAACAGCCCATCCCTGTGTCCTTTTCTCCACTGACTGTGCTTTATGTTGGCCTGGAAACCTCCTGATGTCCCTCCCAGGAGGAGTCTCTGTGTATTTCCCTCACCCATGAATCTGCCCTTCCTGATCCAGCAGCTATGGGGCAGCAGAGCTGGGGCAATGCAGGGACAGGGCTGGCTCTGACAGGGACCATGAAGCCACCGCCAGGAAGTGACAGCAAGGACACTCTGCAAAGGGGAAATCGAGATATGGTGACTTTGTTGTATTTAGGAAGTGAAAGCTTTGCTAGAGCGTGTGAGAAAAATGAAATACAAGGAGTGTTGGGTGAAACAGGAGGTGTTCAGCCTGGAGATGAAGAAGGATTTTGCCCCAGCAGCAAAACTGGTGCAGAGCAGGGTGGCTGTAAGTCCAGCCGGGCTCCCTGTGTGCCAGCACTTGTTGGGTTGTGTGAGAGAGGTGCCCCCAGAATCAAAGCCTAGGAGGGGCCTCTCCCTCCTGCCTCACTCCTTCACCTCCCCAAGGATGGAATTCCTGTTGTGTGGGTTCTCTGATGTGCTGGGTGACCTCACAATACTTCCTGGCCAGAATGTCTGCTGAGGGCCAGCCAGGCTGCTGCAGTGGCAGTGACCTCACAGCCATCACCATTGCACCCCTGTCCTCTTTCCTTTGTCCCTGGCTTGTCTCTGCTGGGATGAGCAGTTCTGTGATTAATGTCTTGTCCTCAAGTTATGAGGCCAATTGCTTCCCGGTCAAGCTCCTGGAGCAGAAGTGATGTCACAATCAACCTGTGAACACTGAGAGAAGAAGAGCAAATGGGAAGTTAGAGCAGGATGTGGTCGGAAGGGGGCTGTGTGGATGTAGGGCAGCACTTTCCAGCGACTATTGTGGGACACACCAAGCTGGATAACAACAGATCTGCCCTGAGCAGGTTGGGAATAGATTTGATCTGAGCATTTGCTGTATTAGGGACAGAGCCACTGGGCACAATGTTGTTTGGTCTGCTCATGTGGGTGTGGGAGCTCACCATGTACATATTCCTGTCTGTGCTTCTCTCAGGGGTCTTTTATAGAGCAGGGAGAGGGATCAGGATTGCTTTGTGGATGCACTGTGGGAATATCGGTTTATGATGTGAGAACATCAAGGGCAGTGAGATTTGGGATGTGTATTTAGTGCTGCTTTTCTACCCTTGCCTTGGGTGCTACCTCTGGGACTCCATTAATAATTGTGCCCAGCCTGTGGGGGGAGTGGGCCCTGCCTTTCATCCCCTTTTCCTCCTTCAGGCCTGTTTCAATGGCTTTTGAGAAGTTTTAATTCCCTTTGGGTGTTAAGGAAAGCCTGTTCTTGTTGCTGAGTCTGCCAGCTCTCCTCGGTGTGCTCCACACCATGTTTAGAGTCAGAACAGAGATTTCATTCAGAGATCTGCTCTGAGGGTGAATAGTCATCAGTGGCATGGATTATGGAATACGGGAACAAATGGGCCAGTATTTGGAGGACTTCTCTCCTCCAGTGGTTTGGAAGTTGACCCCTGAACAACTACAGGATCCTGTTAAAGTGATAAAATATGTGAACAAAAAATGCTCCAGCAGCTCCAGAGAGGTACAAAGTGATGCAACCTGCAGGGCCCTGGCTACTGTTTCCAGGACACTGCTGGTCACTGGACAGCACCCTCAGGGGGAGGAGGACAAAAGCACAGCAACAGGCATTTTGGGCACTCCTGAACCAGGGGAACAGCCCCTGCTGGGAGCAGTTGCTGCTGTATGGAAGAAATCCAAGACCAAATCAGCACCAATCTCTTAGTGAGGGAGGAAGAGGAAGCAGGGCCCTCACAACAGGAGGAAAAGTCAGGGCCAGAGACACTCACCTGATCCCTGTCCTCAGGTGAGCTGTGAGATGCGTGAAAAGATTTCAGGTGCCAGTTGAGAGAGCCCCTGGTGACCATGCTGCTCTCTGCTGGGATATTGTGGCTCCAATGTGGAACTGGATGGTAGTGAAGCCAAGCAACTGCAATCCCTGTCCCAAGATTTGGGCATTGACCAGGTGTAAGGACCTGATAATAAGAAAAATGCCTCAAAATTGCTTTGTCATTGTGTCTGCTTATCATAATGTCTTTGAACACCTGAGGATGATGTCCCCCATGTCTCCCTTGTCCCCAGTTCTGTGCCCTGCCATCCAACATCCTCTAAGTCCCCACTCCATGTCCCCCATTTAATGTCCCCCATGCCCCACAACCCCCATGTCTCTCATCCCATTTCCCCATATATCCCCCATGTTCCCCATTTCATGTCCCCATCATGTGGCCCCCATTTTATGTCTCATCTTCCATGTCCCTCTTGTCCCCCATCCTGTGTCCCCATCCCATGTCCTCCACCTCCCCTTTCCCACATCCCTCCTGTCCCCATTCCATGTGTTCCATCTCACATCCCCCACATCCCCCATCCCATGTTCTCAATTCCATGTCCCATCACATTGGTTCTACACCCTCCATTTCCCCCATTCCATGCCCCCCATTCCATATCCCATCCCTCCTCCCTGCCCAAGCCCCATATCCCCACCCCTATCCCCACAGTGTCATGACAATGTCACAGAGGCCGCACCAAAGTCACAGTGCCACCAGGAGCATCACCGAGCATCCTGAGGGACACAGCAGGAGCTAGTCTGGTGGTGGGACATCCTAGACCCCACATCCGAATCCCACATCCTGATCCCAAATCCTGAGGGAGCGCAGAATGAGCTCCCACCCTCCCACTGCCAGGAGGACTAAGGTGGAGCTCTGGGGGAGGACAGAGGTGGCTTCAGCCACCACCTCTGAAGGTACCAGCACCCCATGGACCCCCGGGAATGTCTGGATCTGTCAGGATCCTGACTCACTGTTACTCAATTCCCAGAGCGGAAGAAAATCTGGGATGCAGTGGCCAACTTTGTCCTGGAACAGCTTCTGCTGCGGAACAAGGTCACCCCAATTCCCCTGCCATGTCCCCTCCTAGGGGTCGAGGTCACCTCTGGTTCATTCCAAAATCCCGAAATTCCTCTTCCAGAGGGTTCAGTTGCCAAAATCCTGAAATTCCACTTCCGAGGGGAGCAGATCCCAAAATCCCAAAATTCTGCTTGAAGAGGGTGCAGATCCCAAGGTCCTGAAACTCCAAGTTCCATGGGGTGCAGACCCTAAAATCCTTAACTTCCACTTCAAAATCCCAAAATTCTGCTTCTGGGGGGAAGCAGATCCCAAAACCCCCAAAATTCCGGTTGCAGGGGGTGCGGATCCCAACTCTTGGTGCTCTGGATGTGGTGCCCTGGCGGGTGCAGGTTGGTGATGTGGAGGTGACAACACGGAGGCCAATTTTTTTCCTGGCCAGGAATTTGGTCCAGAGCCACAATTTGATGGATAACTGGGAATTCTGTCCTGGTAGGATTCTGAGGTAGACATGGATGGAGGGGGAGGGTTGAGGGAAGGGGTGGAAAATGGGGAGTTGAAAGATGTGAGAAGAAATGAAAAGGATGTGAGGAGACCCTAAAGCCCCATGAGAAGAACCCAAAAATCACAAATAGCCCCAAAAAAACTGGGATGAGACCCAAAAATACATTACAAGACCCCAAAAAAGCACATGACAAGAACCCAAAAAAACCATAATAAAACACATAAACTTATGGGAAAACCCCAAAAACATGAGAAGACCCCATAAAATTATGAGAAAACCCCAAACAACAAAAGGATACTCCAGAAAACCATGAGGACACCTGAAAATACTTTACAAGACCTCAAAAAAAAAACACGTGACAAGACCCCAAAAAAACCATGAGACCTGAAATAATCATAAGAAGACCCCAAAACAACAAGGAGATCCCATAAAACAATGAGGAGACACTCCACCCCCCCCACCCAAAAGACACGGTGTCATGGTTTGAGGCTGGCACAATGCCAGTGCCCCCATGAAAATACACTGCTGCATACCTCACTTCTCCTTCTGGCCGGCTGTACTGCCAGCACATGATATCGAATTCCAAGGCAGCACAGGCACTGCCTCTCTCTCTCTCTATCTCTCTCCTGGGGGGTGTGTGGGAGGGGCCCCAATGCTTCTCAGGGCTCCTCCACCCTTCCATCTTGCAAGGCTTCCCCCCCTCCTCTGCCCAAGGCTCCAGCCTACCTCACCCGGCCGCATGGCTTCCCCTCCCACAGCCAGCCCTGGCATGGCAGGGGAGCTCTGACCTCCTTCACTGAGCGGGTCCAAGAGAGAGTTCTCTTGGGAGTTCTTGCTTTTAACCCGCTGTGTTCTCCATACCTTCAGTGGCCAAACCAGGTGCCAGTATTCAAATCCAAGCACTGATTGGTTTGACCACAACCTCCCAAAAAACTCACTTCCTTCTTAACCTGTGACACAGGGATACTCCATAAACCATGAGAAGGTCTCATAAAAAAAACTCATGAGAAGACACCCAAAAACCACAGGAATATCCCAAAACCCACAAGAAGACCACAAAAAAAAAAAAAAAAAAAAAAAAAAAAAAAAAAAAAAAAAAAAAAAAAAAAGAGAAAGAGAGAGAGAGTGAAGAACCCCTAAAACCCATGTGGAGACCCCAGAAATTTTGTGGAGACCCCAAAAACCACTATAAGAACCCAGAGCTCATAAGAAGACCCCAAAATCATAAGGAGACACAAAAAATACACAGTAAGACCACAGAAAACAAACAAACAAACAAAAAACAAAACAAAGCAAAAGATAAAATCCAAAAAACCCACAAGGAAATCCCAAAAAACCACAAGAAGACACAAAAATCACAAGTAGACCCCAAAATATCATCAGGTGACCCTTACAACCATGAGGACACCCCAAAAACACAAGAAGACCCCAAAAATCATGAGGACACCCCATAAAAAAACGTAAATCAAGGAAGACCCCATAAATCAATGAAGAGACCACAAAAATACAGGGACACCCTATAAAAACATTAGAAGACCCCAAAACCCATGAGAAGACCCTACAAAATGAAGAGAGGACCCAAAAAAACCCATGAGAAGACCACACAGAAACATGAAAAAACCTCAAAAAGCCATGAGAAACAACCCTCCAAAACCCCTAAGGAGACACCCCAAAAACCTCAAAAAAATCACGTAGACACCCAAAAAAACCATGACAAAATCCCATAAAACCTCAAGATGACACCAAACACCACAAGGAGACAAAAATAAAAATCCACAAGACCTCAAATCACCCTGAGAAGACCCCAAAACACCCTAAGAAATTTCAAAAAACCATGAGAGGACCCCAGTAACCACACGGAGACCCCATAAAACCTTGAGAAACCCCCCCAACCCCTCTGAGGATACCCCAAATCCCCCCATCTTCCATGCCTTCCCAGAGAACCTGGATCCACTTCAGACTTTTGCAGTGGCTACAGTGCTGGCACTGCCTCGGCGCAGGGTGGAGGGTGCCCTCCAGGCCACCATGTCCCTCCTGTCACGGTGTTTGGGGACAGGTGAGGACGTGGCCCTGGTCCTGAGGGATATTGGAGTCCTTCTGGTGGAGAGGTGCAAGGTCCGGATGAGGTTCTACCACAACTTCCTGGAGGCAGTGGCTGGGAAGGAGAACTTGGAAAAGGGGATCTTCAAGGTGAGTGGGTTGAGGGGATGGGGAGTGTGGTGATCCTTTAAAATTACTTCATCCATGGGAAGAAGGTCCCACCATCTTTGGTCTCCTTCAATGTTGAGTTCCTCACTCACACTGAGGAGGTTCCACCATCTTTGGGGTCTCTGAGACCCTTGGTCATGTTGAGGAGATCCCACCATCTTTGGGTTCCTCCAACATTCCCTCATCTATGTTCAGGAAGTCCCACCAACTTTGGGGTCCTCTTTGGGCTCCTACAATGCTGCATTCCTCATCTCTGGGGTCTTCCATCACTCATGTTCTCATCCATGATAGGAAGCTCCAGCCATCTTGGTGCTCCTCTAATGCTGAACTTCTCATCCATAAGAAGGTCCCACTATCTTTGGAGTCTTCTAATGTTGAGTTCTTCATCCCTATGGTGAAAGTCCCATCCCTGTTCTCTTCCACTGCAGAACCAGGATCTCCTGGACATGGTGGTGCCTCGGGGAGTCCCCGTGGCTGCTCTGACCTCATTTGGCTCTGTCATCGTCTTCCCTGAGTGCGTTCAGGGGCAATCCTGGGGCTCTGGGATGGGACTGGAACAGGGCCCAAACCACTCCAGGATTCCTTGAATTTAGAGGGCCTGGAATTCTGCCCTGGGAGGGTCTGGGGGATGGTGGATTTTGGGAAAATGTGGGGGATTACAAGGAAATGGGGGATTTGGGGGCAGTATGGGGGATTTGCAGGCAGGTAAGGAGAATTTGGAGAAAACCGTGGTGGAATTGAGAAAATGGGTTTAATTTGGGGGAAAAGGGGGGATTTGGGGAAAAAAAGATGGACTGGGGAAAAAAAACCCAGGTGAATTAAAGAAAATGTGGTAGAATTGGGAAAAAACCAGAGTGGATGTGGGAAAAACCAAAGTGTATTACGGAAAATGTGCTGGATTTGGAGAAAAAAAAGGTGGATTTGGGAAAACTATGGTGGATTTGGCGACAATAGAGTATTTGGGAAAAAAACATGGTGGATTCTGGGGAAAACGATGGTGGATTTCTAAAAAATGTGGTGGATTTGGGGGAAAAAAACCTAATTTTGGGGAAAATGGTGGATTTGGGAAAATAGTGTGGATTTGGGGAAATGTATGGATGGATTTATGAGAAATTGGGTGGATTTGGGAAAAAGTGGTGGATTTAGGGAAAACTGGTGGATTTAGGAAAAAAAAGGTAGATTCAAGAATATGTAGTGAATTGAGAGGGAAATGTTGTGGATTTGGGGAAAACTGTGGTAATGTCAGGGTGGTTCTGGGGTGATCATGGTATTTCCCATCCAGGTTCGAGAGGGAAATGGTCCAGGCACCACTTCCAAGGGCACTGCTGCTCCAGACCCTCCCCAAAGAGATCCCATGTCCCACAGTGGAATTGGGGCCACAGATCAGGAAAGAAGTGAAAGACAGGAAGATTGGGAGAGACAGAAAAGGTAAATTTTTTTTTAAATGGGGGAAAATGCAAAGAAATGGGGAAAAAAGAAAAAAATGTGGAATAGGAAAAAAAAGAAAAAGAGAAAATGGGAATTAATTGGGATAATAAAGGAATGTGGGGAAAGGAAAGAAATATGGGAAAAATCAAGGAAAGGTGCAAAAAGCAAAAAGTGGGGAAAATGGGAATTTTTGGGGATAATAAATCAAAAACTTGAGGAAAATCAAGGAAAGGAGGCAAATAGCAAAAAATTGGGAAATGAAAATTAATTGGGATAATAAAGAAAGTAAGTGGAGAGAAAGGAAAGAAACTGGAGAAAAAAACTAAGAGGAAAACCAGCAAAAAATTAGGGAAATGGGAATTTTGGGGGATAATAAAGCAAATAAATGGGAGAAAGGAAAGAAATTGGGGGGGAAATCAAGGAAAATGGGGGGAAATGTGGGAAAGGGCAAAGGGGGAATGAGAGTGAAAAGGCAAAGAAATGGGGGGAAAGAAAAGAAATGGATAAAAAATGGGAAAGAAGAGGAGGGAAAGCAAAGGAATGGAGAAAGAAGAGAGAAATATGGGAGAAAATGGAAGATATGTGGGGAAAAAAGGGGAAGGAATGTGGGGGAAAAGGGAAGAAATGGGACAAATGATGTGACCTCTGACTTGACTTCTCCTTCTCAGTTCCAGAGGCAGCTTCTGGAATGTCGGGAGCAGAGGAACAACCTGAGGAAACGATTCCAGAAAACCGGAAAATCCAGGCGAGGAAAGGGAAGGAGGGGAAATCAGAAACAGAGCTGGAGAAGAAGGAGAAAAAGTCAGAAAAGTCAGAAACTAAACTGGGAAAAAATAAGTCAGAAACTGAATTGGAGAGGAAGGAAAAATTGGGAAAGTTGGAATCTGAACTGTGGAGGAAGGAAAAGTTGGGAAAATCAGAAACTGAATTGAGGAAAAAGAAGTCAGAAACTGAAATGGGGAGGAAGGAGAAACTGGGAATGTCAGAAACTGAACTGGGGAAAAAGGAGAAGCTGGAAAAGTCCAAATCTGAAGGGATGAAGGAAAAGCCAGAAAAGCCAGAAAAGTCAGAGAAGTCGGAAAAGTCCAAATCTAAAAAGATGAAGGAAAAGCCGGAAAAGTCAGAGAAGTCAGAGAAATCAGAAAAGTCCAAATCCAAAGAGATGAAGGAAAAGCTGGAAAAGTCAGAGAAGTCAGAAAAGTCCAAATCTGAAGGGATGAAGAAAAAGCCAGAAAAGTCGGAAAAGTCAGAGAAGTTGAAAAAGTCAGAAAAGTCAGAAAAGTCAGAAACTGAGGGGAGGAAGAAGAAATTGGAAAAGTCCTCAAACAGGTGAGGCTGAAGGCTTGGGGACAACATATTGTCTCCCAGCTCAGGATGACCTTTCTCATTGGATCCTTCCAGGGATCATCCCAAGATTCCAAAAACCAGACAGCGCCAGGACTGCTCTGGGCGTCAGCGCCAGATACGCAAAGCTAAAACTCCATGCTCCAGAAGAGGAAGAGGAGAAGGAGATGGGGAAGAGGTGAAGAAGAAGGAGAAATCCAAACAGATCCATCTTCAGGATCCCTGGAACTTCCAAACACCGGTGATTGCAGTGCTGTCAGCGTCCAGCTCTGGCTCCAGCATTCCTGAGTATGCCAATCCCAAGGAGCCCCTGCCCAGCCCTGTGAGGCTGAAGACAATGAAGACAAGCAACGAGAACTTCTGGCCAGTGCTGGACACATCTCTGGAGTAGCTGGGAATCTCTGGGAATCTCCAGGAACCTCCAGGAATTTCCAGGATCCATCAATAAATGCCTCTGGTTGAGGGGGTGGAGGAATGACTAGGAGGCGCTTTCTTCCCTCACTCAGATTTTGCCTTTTTTGCCCCAAATCCCATTGGTTCAACCCAAAATGCCAACAGATCGAAGTTCAAATCCCAACGGATCCAAGTTCAAATCCCAACAGATCCAATGCCAAATCCTATCTGTCCAAATCCTGTCTTTGGGGGTGGCTCATAGTGATGGGGTATCTGATGGTTATTTGTGCCAGGAATTGTCAGTGTTCCCCCTGGACCTCCTGCAGCTTGGGGGATATCACCAGAGATGTGAGCATGGCCAGGACCCTGCTGGAGTGGAGCCAAGGCTGCTCCTTCCATTCAGGATCAAGGAGTGGCCATGTGGGTGACAGAGTGAGTGTGGCTGCCCAGGGCATTGCTGCCCTGGGGTTCTTAGCACTGCCACTGTTATGAATTTGGTTCAACTGGTTTTGGGAAAAATAGGGAGTTGTTGTAAGGCGGCAGGGGGCCCAGGATTTGGTGGAGGTAATGGACAGATGAGGTGAAGGGTGATTGGACCAAGACACCAACCAATCATTTGACACCCTGATTGCCCCAGAATGAACATCTCTAAGGGCCAATCAGAGCGCCGAGATTCCACCAATCAGTGCACAGATCTAAATCCCACCAATCCTGGACCTAAGGGGTTTTATAAAAAGGGGAGTTTTCAGTTGGGTGGGGTTCTTTCTGTTCCACAGGTGGTGGGATTAGTTTGTGGGAGAGAGAACCCAGCTCGTTTGTAACATGTTGCTATCTTTGAGCTGTTGTGAGGGAGTTCAAGCTTATCTTGGACCCTCCGTTCCTTACAGCTTATTTTTAAATAAATGAGAGCCTTTTTCTTTCTTTTTTTTTTTTTTTTTTTTTAAATTTGCCCCTTTTCTTTAAAAACACCCAC
>JAGGNK010009759.1:0-11115 GCA_017590115.1 Montifringilla adamsi
GGGGGCTGGGCACCCCTGGGAAGCACACAAATGATGGCAACTTCCCACACTGCATTGATGCCTGCTTGCCTACAGCTGAAGCCATTTCAGAGCTGTCCTGTAAGTTGCGGAATAAGGACTTTACAATTAAAAATTGTAAAGCAGGTATGTTTTATTCTAGCTGGGATGCATGGGGGATATTTCCACCAAAAACATGCGTACCTGGTGAGACAGGTTCCAGGTTTAAGTACACATTGATCCCACAAGCTCACACCTCCCTGCCTGCCCTTTCCCCACCCAGAGTTTTTGGTGGTGCCATGCCTGCTGGTGGTCGTGAGTAAGGGTCTTTGATGAAGTAACATCATCTTCCTTGGTGTTCGTTGCTTGACCTTTTCTTCTGGGCAGGCACAGGGGAGGTTTGGCTTTCTCCCAGGTTAGTTTGTCCTGGCCAAAACCATGAGCCTGTTCCTGGCTAGTTTGGGGTTCTGCTTTATGGGTTTAAACAATACCTTAAGTTCTGCTTTACTGAGTTCACACAATATACATTTGTCTTTATGGCTTTGCCTAGCAACTAAATTCCTATGTTCTATTACAATGTGTTTCTACCTAGCAAATTATATTCCTATGTGTCCTTGGTACAAGCTGTATCTGATTCTACAAACTTGCTAAACATTTTCTGTTTTCCCCACCAACTGCCTAAGTACATTATATGCCTCTAAAATTCTGAATTTTCATAACCATGCATGTTTCCCATCTCACCATGAAGTGGAGGTTGGAGCCAGCTACAGATTCCAGGGTGCCAAGGAGGTGCCTTATCAGTGTGCTGGAGGACCCAATGGAGAAAGCTCAAGACAAGAGCATTGCTTGGTGACAGCATTCTCAGCACAAGCCGGCACTTTCCTCTCTGTTGTGGTTTGACCAGGAAGTGAGTTTCTGGGAAAGTTATGGTCAAACCAATCAGTGGCCAGATTTGAAATTGGCACCTGGTGTGGCCACTGGGGACTTGGATATGCCTCTGAGAACACACAGGGGTTAAAAGCAGAGCATTCCCAGAGAGACTTCCTCTTTTGAGTCCGGCCGGGTGAGTGATCTGACCTCCTCCCCTGCCCAGCTGCGTCTGGATGGGGGAGGGGGAGGCCATGCGGTCTGAGGTAGGTCACATCTCACAGTAACCATTTTGGAAATACACCTTTCATGGGGGCACTGGCACTGTGCCAGGGTCAATCCATGACACTCTCCTCCATCCCCCTGCCACCCTTTGTTGCCTCCTGGCCAGGCACACAGAAGCTTCCAACACCTTTGGACAGCTGTGATGTTTAAAGTAAAACTAGAGCTTTTAAAAATGACAGCTTGTACTCTGAATGTATTCATAAAGTTTTGGAAAGTGGGTTTCTTCTTCTTGGCCTTGCGCCCTCATTACTGAAAGGAATGCGAGACTTGTCTTTACAAACAAACTGTGAGTCTGTTGGTTGATGTTATAAATGAAAAATGAAAAATAGCCAATTTTAATAAAAACATTAAAAAAATAAAATTTATTTCTTGACCGTAATACAGTCTCAACAGCCACCAACCAAATCGGACAGTGTACAACCCCTGGGACATGATGCATTATCGGAAGAAACTGGTTTCGCCCATGGCTATGTAAGAGAAAAGTCCAGGCAAAGCCACTCCAATCATCTCCTCCATCTAGGGCACTCTCATCTGCTGGCATTTCTTCACCTATTCAAGCCTTCTTCTTCTTTCCCATGCTCCGTCCCCCCTCTCAATTCTCAGCTGGGGAGGATCAGTGTTTTTACAGCTTCCATTGTTTCAACACCAAAAGGGGTTAAAAGCTCTACCAGCGGCTGGGCACCTTGCCCCCCCCTCTCCTCCTGGCCGTGGTGCCTGCACAAGATATCAAATTTCAAGCCTGCACAGTCTCTCTATCATTCTCTCATGGGGGGCTGCCCAAACCATCCCAGGTCTCCTCCACCCCTGCCTCTTGCAGGGGCTCCGGCCTCCCTTCCCTCAGGCCGCATGGCCTCCCCCTCCCCCACCCAGACGCAGATGGGCAGGGGAGGAGATCAGATCCGCTCACCTGCCAGACTCCAAAGAGGAAGTCTCTCTGGGAATGCTCTGCTTTTAACCCCTGTGTGTTCTCAGAGGCGTATCCAAGTCCCCAGTGGCCACACCAGGTGCCAATTTAAAATCTGGCCACTGATTGGCCATTGATTGACCGTAACTTTCCCAAAACCTCACTTCCTGGTCAAACCATGACAGTCAGTCACTTCTCAAAAAAAATAAACCCATTATTTCAATAGTGTTTCATTTTTTTACATGAAACCCAGCAAATTTCTGAGCTGTATTTCCACTGATAATAGGGATGCTAGGCAGGATACATACTCAACAATGTATAGAAAGCACTCAAGAGCTGTGTATTGTAAGAAATAAGAATACTTTCAGTCTTCAGCTGACACTGACTTCAGACTTACTGAGGGGGCAGCTTTATTGAAACTTCTGCTTTGATTCTAGTGAAATTTGATTCTAGTGAAATTTGACTTTTCCATTCCCACTTTGGGTTCTTTTGTTGCTTGGCTTTGTTTGTTTTTAATTAATTTTAATCCCATTACCATTTTTTCCTTTGGAAATCATTTAGGGTGGTGACCATCTTCCTTCCATGTCCAGTGCTCTCACCACTGTCCATGGAACCAAACTGCTTCTTAGGTCCTTTTAAGAATGCCTTGCCCAGTTCCAAGAAGTGGCCGCCTCTCGCCATTTGGGACACCTGTCCTCCCCATATTCACTCCCCTGGGGCCTGGGGCTCAGGAACAGAGATCCTTCGCTGAAGGCAGAGGGCTCCAGCACACCCTCCCCCTCAGTTTCTGTTCCCTCTACTTCTCCTCACGGCCTTGTCATTCTTGGCTTCCGGCCAACTGCCTCCCCCAAGGTGCAGTCTCTGCATTATCGGAAGAAACTGGTTTCGCCCATGGCTATGTAAGAGAAAAGTCCAGGCAAAGAAGAGTGTTTTGAAAGTGTTCCATTGTGGATTGTTGTGTGTGTTTTCGTTCTTTTTTCCCTTTTGTGTCTATGTAGATTAATAAAGTGTTGTCTTTTTTTCCCTCCATTCCCAAGTTGGAGCCTGCATTGTTCTGTTTCCAGGTCACATCTCACAGTAACCATTTTGGAAATACACCTTTCATGGGGGCACTGGCACTGTGCCAGGGTCAATCCATGACACTCTCCTCCATCCCCCTGCCACCCTTTGTTGCCTCCTGGCCAGGCACACAGAAGCTTCCAACACCTTTGGACAGCTGTGATGTTTAAAGTAAAACTAGAGCTTTTAAAAATGACAGCTTGTACTCTGAATGTATTCATAAAGTTTTGGAAAGTGGGTTTCTTCTTCTTGGCCTTGCGCCCTCATTACTGAAAGGAATGCGAGACTTGTCTTTACAAACAAACTGTGAGTCTGTTGGTTGATGTTATAAATGAAAAATGAAAAATAGCCAATTTTAATAAAAACATTAAAAAAATAAAATTTATTTCTTGACCGTAATACAGTCTCAACAGCCACCAACCAAATCGGACAGTGTACAACCCCTGGGACATGATGCATTATCGGAAGAAACTGGTTTCGCCCATGGCTATGTAAGAGAAAAGTCCAGGCAAAGCCACTCCAATCATCTCCTCCATCTAGGGCACTCT
The DNA here is from genome assembly GCA_017590115.1 of Montifringilla adamsi. Taxonomy (NCBI): domain Eukaryota; kingdom Metazoa; phylum Chordata; class Aves; order Passeriformes; family Passeridae; genus Montifringilla; species Montifringilla adamsi. The sequence continues at coordinate 3,661 of JAGGNK010009759.1, forward strand.
CATCTGCTGGCATTTCTTCACCTATTCAAGCCTTCTTCTTCTTTCCCATGCTCCGTCCCCCCTCTCAATTCTCAGCTGGGGAGGATCAGTGTTTTTACAGCTTCCATTGTTTCAACACCAAAAGGGGTTAAAAGCTCTACCAGCGGCTGGGCACCTTGCCCCCCCCTCTCCTCCTGGCCGTGGTGCCTGCACAAGATATCAAATTTCAAGCCTGCACAGACCCCCCATCCACCATGCGCAGGCGGATAATTCACTGGAATCACTTGCTGAGCTGTAATTTTCCTTCTAATTAGTTTCTCATCACTTTGTGGGATGGTGAGGCACACCAGGCTCACTAAGCTACCAGACTGACATTTCTGCTATCAGCTCCAGCATCATCCCCACTTGCAGCAAGATGCCTGGCATCCAGCTGCTCTGTTACCATGATGTCCCCCCAAAAGACCCCCACCACTGCCAAGTAGCAAGAGTGAAGAGCCCCTGGGGTCCCAGAAATTACTTGCTCACGCCCAGGTTTGTACACCCACAAGGCAAAACAGGGAGGAAGAAAAGTAGGGTGGAAATGATGCTCCAGTCAGAAAAAGTAATGTTAACCAATTTATACCTTCCTGGCTTTCTCCTTCATATGTGTGGGGATCCCTGTGCCCCCCTCTCCAGGTGCTGGCACCTATTCCCCGGAAGAAAAGGTCTGACCACCGCAATGTCACCCAGTGAGTAGACCTGCCTGCTGGCTGTGGGCTCCTAGCTCTCCCTTCACCACAGCGAGGCGCTGCTATAGTGCCTTCTCCCTGCCCAGCAGTGCGAAACCTACTTCTGAGAAGTCATCTTCAAGGGCACCAAAGAAATCCAATGCCACCGTGTCCCCCCCAATCCATCACTGTAACTTGAGGGCTGCAGAGACCATTCTCTCTGGATGCCTATTGCTGAAACAGGCCAGCCATGGCCAGGACATCACCAGGCTGCTCCTGCATCCCACCCTGAGCAAGGAAAATGCCAGGCAGATGATAGCCCTCTACCTGCTGTGTCCCCAGGGCTTAGGGTCCAGTGGCTTGCTGAGTGCCAAGCATTGGGATGAGCAAGCCAGGGTGAGTGTGTACCTTTCGGTGTGGCTAGAGAAAAGAAGGATGGCCATCATGTGGGTGTATGGTGGGTTTGTTCAGGGAGCCAGAAGGGATTTCTTTGCCTTGGGGCAGTCAAAGCCACCTGTGCCAGCTGGCAGTCAAGCAGGCAACAATGTCATGGCTACCTACAGCATCACCCCCCCCTGTGGCTCTACATGCACCACCTGTGTGCCCCTCGCCCCCGATAGCCCCACTGCTGGTATGATCCCCACTGCCAGTCTGAGTCAGGATGGAGTTGACAGGAAAATTAATCCATAAACACCAGAGGTTTATGTCCATAAAGGAGACAGACGAGTCCAGCAACTTTATTTGATTAATGGAATTCTTTTTGGTTTTGCAATTATTTGCAGTGACATAATTTTGTCATTTTGTAGTCATTTCTGGATTAGTAGTCCTGGCTGCTACCTGTGTCTCCTTGATCACATGTTGAATAAATTGCACTAAGCAAGGGACCATATATGGTAAAAAATAGAGAGTTGCTACAGCACATAAGAGGAAAAAAAGGATTTGTTTAACCCATAGCCCACCAGGTAACCACAAAAACGTCCCATTCTTTTCCTTTCCATGTTTTGACTGGTACATAAGCTAACTTTCTTATTCCCTTTGTTATGTGTTTCACCACATTTCCATTGTCATCTATTTGCAAACACCAGTTTGAGTAATTGATTTTTCCACACACTACCCCTTCTTCTCCGAATAGATAATCTAATACCATCCAATGCTGAAATATTGCATTTCTCATCTGAGTGGATTGGTCAGCAAGAAGGTCAAGAGCTATGGCTGTCTGCTTGGTTATTATTTCAAAGACAGCTTGTAACCTAATGTTATAAATGAAAAATGAAAAAGAGCCAATTTTTATAAAAAATAAAATTTATTTCACCACTGTAATACAGTCCAACAGCCACCAATCAATAGGCCAGCCTATCACCCCCGGTCGGTGATATGGGTGGACGTGAATCTGGCCTCTATCGCACCAAATTCCCCTCGTCCACCCTGGCTGCTTCGAGGCAGCAGTTCTTATACAGTTTATTTTGCCCACGGCAGGATGTCTTTGTTTCTTTCTGAGTTCTTCATATTCAAGTTGGTTTCTTTCTCTGGCTGCACAAAGCCTCCGTCTGGGAATAGAATAATATGCTTCCCCGATTCCCGGAACCTGGCATTCAGATGGAAGGTGTTGATGGCCCTGGTCATCTCAGATAGGCATCTTGTCTGGGCCATCATCTCCTGGGCGTCACTGGGTGTAGGTTCTTGTGAATGCCCATCTCCTGTGCAGCCAAAGTTTCCTTCGAATGCAAATGTGGTGTTGCCTCCCTGTCCATCTGCCGCGGTTTCGCCATCCTGGGGAAGAATCTTCCATGTGGTTAGACACGATTTATACCACTGCCTGCAGTGTGATCAAACAGTTCAGGAGATATATTGGGGTACGGTAACCCCACCTACCATCCTGAGCCCAGGTAGCGGGCCCATAGTATTCAATAATGCGTTCGGCGGACCATTCCTCCTCCCCTCATTTTTGACTACCTTCAAAGATTGGGAATTTCTTTCTTACCTCTCTTTTTTGACAGTTCAGGGTCTCGTGTAAAGGGGCCCCTAGTGAGCTGCTCTCTGATCGGGGCAAGGTGAAGAAAGCTGGCCTGATTACTCCCAGCGTGCATGACCCCTTCCATTTCCAAGGCAGCTCACTATATGCTTTCTTCCCACAAATCCAATATACTCCATTTGGTGCTTTCCAATTCTTTACATCCTGTGGCTTATTCCAAAAGTCTCTTAGCCCCTCTATGGATTGGAAAGGGTTAGCCCCAGCCTTTTTATTCCAGCAAAGCCTCATCTTTTCACTCCATTCTCATTGGTCATTTTTCTCTTGGCTCCAATACCGTGAGGGAGGTTCTGGTTGCCACTTTTGGCCTTTATTATCGGAGTCCAAAGTCAATGTGGAAATGCAGGGTGTATAACCTACGGTTTCTGTATATTCTTTTCCTTCCCTGCTTATACATATTGTTCCAATTACTTGCTTATCCAAGATTCATCCCTCAGGTCGTTGCAATTTGGCAAATTTTGGTATTATTCCATTTTAGTAGCTGTTTTGGGGTTAACCCCTCTGCTTTCCATGGCCACTTTTCGGCTGATTTTAACCCCCCACATATCCAGCAGTTTGACAGACCCAATTCCGTAGCTATTTCCTGCATGAGACCTATAAGTTCTTATCTGATGCAGGCAGACCAAACTCACTGTATTGCTTTTCTAATTGGTCATATTGTTCACTTAAAGTTTTTAACCTTTCCTGCTGCATTCTAGGTTTTCTCATTTCTGATTCCTGCCTCTTTAATTCTTGAGCGACCTGTTGGATTTTACTTTCAGGGTCCACTCCTTCTTTATTCCAGGAAAAACAAAAGGTTTTATCATATTGGAGGCAGGCTCGGTTATCATGATCCTCTAGTAAATTGATGATAACCGGTTCCCTTCCTAAAGGGATCTTTTTCTCATATTTCAGATTCTTACCTACTCAATATGTTTTCCCACCCATTGTACACATCCCCAACTGTTTGTTTTCATAACACAACTTATTCACTTGGTAATAACTTACAAAAATTGATTCCATTCTCCCCCCCAATCCACACAGTACGATTGCACTTATCGCATACAGGAATCTTAACAGGTTCAATACCACGCTTGTGTCTTAAGTGGGTTGACTTACCCATTCTGGACGCTGCCCCTTGCGAGATGCAGATTTCCTGCTCCTCTCTTATACAAGCTCCGTATCGAGTGCCATTGACCCAACAGTACCTGCTTACTGTGCCTTTGGAGCAGCCTTTAGAGGTGAGGTTAGGTGTGGCCTCCGCTTACACCCCGACCGCCCTTGGTGCAGACTCCACAAATCCGGCTGGGGTCCCGCCGATCCAAATTGCTTTGGTTCTCGGCATACGTGCTAGTCCTGAGGTACATGACTAGACTCAGGCTCATCAGGGTTACTCCGACTAACATTCCTCTGCCCCCACTCGTGATACAGCTTTCATTCCCACGAATTACTACCCATATCTATAACAAATCCCTCACCTCTTTTATTAACACATTAATTCGTGGGTAATTCTAAAAATTAAACCCACGTGTTTTATTTTTAGTGGCTTTTTTATATACATACAAGTGACCTCCTTCTTAATCATCCTGAGGTATTCCCTGATATTCCCTGAGATCTGACCCATTACTCTCCATCTGTTTTTCAAATTGTGCTAATGCATTGGCTGCCCATTTATGTTATGAATCTTCCTCCAGCTTCATCATCTTTGAAACTGGGTTACCTTTTGCTGCAAGTTCTGGGTCCATGGGCATAGCTGCGACCTGCATTCCTTGCACTACTGAGTGTATATAAAACAAGGAATCAAAACAGGGTAAAAAGATGACTCCGGCTACAGAAGAGAGAATAAAGAATATTAGTTTCTTCCACCAAGCTCCATCAAACAGGTTGTCCCACCAAGATGCGTTTAGGATCGAGTTCCACTTCTGGATGGGCACATGAGCAACCTTCTTTATGTCAGCTGCAAGTCCTCTGATAGTGTCCCCGTAATCGTCAATTTCAATGCAGCATTCAGACTAATCCAATATTCCAATTCTTTACCTGCCTCGGTCTATCCCAAAAGTCTCTTAACCCTCCCTATGGATTGGAAAGGGTTAGCCCCAGCCTTTTTTTTTAATTCCAGCAAAGCCTCATCTTTTCACTCTACTTGCATTGGTCATTTTTCTAGCTGTTCTGGGGTTAACCCCTCTCCTTTTCATGGTCACTTTTTGGCTGATTTTAATCCCCCACATATCCAACAGTTTGATAGACCCAATTCCATAGCTATATGTCCTGCATGAGGTCTATAAATAAGTTCTTATCTGATGCAGGCAGACCAAACTCATTGTATTTATTTTCCAATTGGTCATATTGTTAGCTTAAAGTTTTTAACCTTTCCTGCTCTTTGTATAAATCACAGGCTAAGGCAAAAATACCAGAATTTCCTATCCGAAATAGTCCAGATCCCCCTGTTTGTGGTGGCACCATCCCTTGCCAAAGTGGATACCGAAGGTATTTTAAAGTCTGTCCAGGCGGTACTTGAAACCACTGATATAAGCTTGGTCTCACTTCCCAGTCAAGAGTGATCCTGCATGTGTTTTCCCAGTTCATTATTACCCCTTTTCCGTTGAGAGTCAATTTTGTATCACTCAGTTCAGCTGCTCTCGTCTACTTCTCAGGTTGTCTCACGGTTCTTCTTGATTGATGAGGATCCACTCTTATTCCTTGGTCTGGATCAAAGTTATGTTCATAAGTGTTACCTGGAACTGGTCTTAAAAAGTTAGTCTAAAAGTGTTGAGAGATTATTGTTTCCATTTAAAGTTCGTTTTCAGAGGTACATGCAACAGCTACTGCAGCACAGAAAAGCTTTTTGTAATGCAAAAGCAGCAACTTACACCATTTTAAAGAGAGCACTTTGAATACTTTTAAACTTTCTATCAGCTAGCTTGTTTATTATTCTTAGCCGAAATGCTCTGTTCATCTCAAAAACTTCACTCCAGTTAACAATCCTTTTGTTAATGTTTAAAAACAACTTGTAGTTTCAGCCCGCGCGTCTCCCGGTTGGTTCGCTACGCTTTTGGGCACCTTTACATTTCTCTGGCTCGAGATATCTTTCCCTCCCCCTCCCGCTGTGCCGCTCACTGGCCCGGGCCCCGCCCGTGCCGCTTGTTCGCCTGAGGTAAACAACCAAGAGAAAAAAAAAGAAAGCCGCAGCTTTACTTCTCAGGCGGGAGGGGGTGGCTGGGTTCTGTCGCACCTTACCTGAGCCGCTCTCTGATTCTAGCCCGCTCTGCGGGCTACACCGAGACAGCTCCGCGCCACTCGCTTCTACCCCCTCCTTTTGCTCTTTTTCAACCCCATGTTTTACACCTTACTTACCTCCTTAACCCTATTTTAGTTGCAGAACTGCTTTCTCCTGTTTTTACTGGTATACCAAAAACTGTTGCTGACCTACTAGTCACGTAGCGAACTGAACTACAGATTTTTAGTCAACAAACTAACGAGCTCTCTTACCTATCCCTGGATCCAGCGAGGTTTGTCGTTCCTCCCGATCCAGCCAGTGATCGATCCAATAATCCCCCTGCCCCCCCCGGACTCCTTTCCAGGGCTCTTTTGCGTTGATGTGTGTGTTCCAAATGAGCTTCCACTCGTTTCCCCCGCAACCGACCGCTTTCCTCGCGGAAAAAACGGAACTGCGGTCTTGGGGTCCGCACTTGCTTCATGATAATATCACATCTCACACACACACTCGATCACTCCCCACCCAACCACACGATACTTACAGTTCGTTTTCCCGTGTGGAGTCTTCATGCAAGTAGATTTTACGAGTAAAATAGCTGGCTTCCACGGAGAGCTACCTCCGTCCTCGAGAGCTCTGGGCCTGTTCCGCCGTTTGGTTGTGGCTAACTTTCTGGCTACAGAAAAGTTCGTTTTTATCTGATTGGTTCCGATGGGTTTACCCAATCTTGTCTGGCCGCTGAAATCAGCGGGGCGCCGCCCGGACCCCGAGAGGGGACCCTGGAATCCTTATCAGATATCACGTCGGACTGGTCACCAAATTGTTATAAATGAAAAATGAAAAATGAAAAATAGCCAATTTTAATAAAAATTTAAAAAAATAAAATTTATTTCTCGACCGTAATACAGTCTCAACAGCCACCAACCAAATCGGACAGTGTACCACCCCCGGGAGGTGATGCGGGTGAACGTGAGATTGGCCTCGCTAGTACCAATTCTACCCCGTCCACCCTGGCTGCTTCGAGGCAGCAGTTCTTATACAGTTTATTTCGCCCACAGCAGAATGTCTTTATTTCTTTCTGAGTTCTTCATATTCAAGTTGGTTTCTTTCTCTGGCTGCACAAAGCCTCCGTCTGGGAATAGAATAATATGCTTCCCCGATTCCCGGAACCTGGCATTCAGATGGAAGGTGTTGATGGCCTTGGTCCTCTCAGATAGGTATCTTGTCTGGGCCATCATCTCCTGGGCGTCACTGGGTGTAGGTTCTTGTGAATGCCCATCTCCTGTGCAGCCAAAGTTTCCTTCGAATGCAAATGTGGTGTTGCCTCCCTGTCCATCTGCCGCGGTTTCGCCATCCTGGGGAAGAATCTTCCCCCCCCCCCCCCCCCGGGGGCCCCCGCCCCNATCATCTCCTGGGCGTCACTGGGTGTAGGTTCTTGTGAATGCCCATCTCCTGTGCAGCCAAAGTTTCCTTCGAATGCAAATGTGGTGTTGCCTCCCTGTCCATCTGCCGCGGTTTCGCCATCCTGGGGAAGAATCTCTCCCCCC
>JAGGNK010009759.1:16801-46167 GCA_017590115.1 Montifringilla adamsi
TAGGCAGATGACTTAGTCTCTGACTCTGAGTGGGAGAAAGTGATTAGAGGTGAAGGTGTCATTCTGCTGCAAATGTGTCATCTGGAAATTGCGAAGTCTGTAACGGTATTTGAAGATCTGTCTTTATGCGTTTTGTTTGTATATGAACCTTAAGACTGTGAGGGTGTGTGTGTGTGTGTGTTGTGGAGTTGGTAGAAGTTGGTTAAGTGAATGAAGAATGGATCCTCCATCTGACTGGATTTTTGCAAGGGCCCTGCAGAAGTCCTTAGCAGTTGTATTTGCTGGTCGAATACAAAAAGGGGGAATTGTGGGAAAGACATTCTGTGTTGTCCCGGTGAGCCAGCAGGCCTCCTGAAGATAAGGAGAAGCCCTGTATCTCTCCTAAAGGAATTCCAAGGTCGTTACCATGGGGACCAGAAGAAGAAGAGAGAGTTGAGAGATATGGACTCTGGCTGGCTCAAGAGTGACGTGGCTCCCTGGGTGTTGACTGAGAACTTTGTTTCTCTTTTATGACCAATGGGCACTATATATGTGTCAGATGGGTGTCAATATCTGGAAAGACTATAAAAGTTATGTTGGTTTAATAAAACGCCCTTTTTTCGCCCTTCTGTTGGAGTCGTCTCTTATTATACTGTGTCGCGCTCTATAGCGACAGCCAGGAGGGGGAACTCCTCTGGTTTTTGGGAGTTTCTCTGGGGGGGACAGAGATACTGCAAGAATGGTGGTCAGGTAAAAAAGACGGGGTTGGGGGCAGCTGCCCTCTCTCACTCTTTGGCATTGGAGGAGGACGGCCAGGCTGTCACTTACTGCAGGGATAATTCACCGGCACCGCTGGAGCTCAGCCCTGAGGGACCTATAACCATCTGCTCTTGTGCCCCGGGAATCCTGAACTTCGCCTCTCCCTGCCCTGCTTGGAGCTGGGCCGCCGCTGCCCCGCCCCCGCTGTTCTTCAGTACTGCTCTGGATTTCTCCATGCTGTAGTCTGCCCCCTGCTGCCTTGCCGGCTCGTCCCCACACTTGCAGCTACCACCACGGAACTTCTGATACATTTCACCCACTAGCCCGGGATTTTTGCTCATTCCTGCCGGCTGTGACGGTAACCGCACCAAAGAGGAAAGTGCCTGCAGTTGAGAAGACTGTTACCGGGTTCCTGGTTCTGTTTGTGGTTAATGCCATAGTTATTGTCTTGTTTGCCTTGTGTGAAAAAACGCCATTGGCTTGTGTTAAAATTTTAGAAGTTTAATAGTAATAAAAATTAGGACAATAAGAATTTGGACAATCAAAGTTAGGACAATAAAAGACAATAAAAAGCAAAGAATTATGGATGTCTGGGCACTTTGCTCTGCCACAAAGCATGTTTTGCTAACAAAGGATTAACCCTTAAAAGCAATAGCCTATTGCATATTCATATATCTCATACATGATTCAAACATTCCTTTGAAACTAAGGGTGTTTTCTGCTTAATGTCAACTTCCCCCCCCCATCTTGTAAATCAATTTTCTTGGTTCCTAGGATTCTGGGCCTTTCCGATAAGGAAGCAATAATTCTTCTCTTGGGATCTTGGTGTCTTGTTGCTGTTATCTCTATGTGAAGAACTTCTTGATTATCTTATCCATTCCTTGAGCTAGTTACAAAAAGTATCTTACATCACATAGTTTCTATTTTAATATTATGCTATAGCCTAAAAACCTTATTTACCACACTACTTAAAAGAGATTAATGCAGCATAACTTTCCAACATAACACATATAGTATTCATTTTAATATTTGCGAAGAGTCAATAATATAATATGCATTTTTCAGACCTTGTTATACATACTAGTAAAGAACTGTTATTCCTATCCTCATATCTTTGCCTGAGAGCCCCCTTAATTTCAAAATTATAATAATTTGGAGGGAGGGGGTTTACATTCTCCGTTCCAAGGGAGGCTCCTGCCTTCCCTAGCAGACACCTGTCTTTCAAACTAAGACACCAGGGATGCATTAATTGACCACTTTTCTCTAATTGGATCATCATATACCTTGATTCCTAACTGATTTCCCTGAAGTTGTGGTAGCAAAATAAACAACGGTCTAATATACCCTACATAACATATCCCTGACCAGTTTGGAAGTAACTTGAAAGAGGCATGTTGGCCACCCATGGCCAGTTGTCAAATCTTCCTGGCCTTCCACAGACCCAACAATTGACCAGATTAAAAGTTTTTTGCTACTTCTTCTCCTAGAACTAAAAAAATTATTCTTGCACCTCTGGCCCAAGCCTAACTGACAATATAAATATTAGGAAAAACATTCTAATGGTGTAATCTAATTTCCTAATATATTTTTTCATGTTGTCTTCTGCACCGCCTGTGATGAGTGAAGGCACAGAAACAGCTTAGCATAAAGAAAACAATGACAGTTGAAGATTAGCCCCCAATGATGGGAGAACTGAAAGGAGGGATGCCCATACAGACTATTTCAGCAGACAGTCTGTGGGTAGGCACACGAGGCTTCCCCCGATGTTGACACAGTGGCTGCTGCTCCAGTCCACTCCTGTGGAGTGTCAGTCGTGACTTCCCATCCTTCTCCTCCAGCTGAGATGTCCAAATCTCTGGGACTTCAGAGACCTTGACCCGAGTGTGATGGGTACACCTGTGTTCAGCTGTCTTGACGGCTGTTTCTGTGGTCAGTGACACTTGGAAAGGTCCATGCCACTTCACCACCAGGGGTGCTTCTTTCCGCTCCTAAACTAGGACCCAATCTCCTGGTTGGATGTTACGAACAGCAAATACCAAAGGCAGGGTCCATGCCAGCTGAGCTTCCTGTCAAAGAGATTTCTCAAGAGAGTATTCTGGACACATATTGTTTTTAATATACATCACTTATTTCTACCCCCTGCACTAGGTTGAGAATTACAAGGGTAAGCAATTCCAAACATCAATTCAAAGGGAGATAATTTAAATCTCCCCTGGGTCAAGCCCTTATTCTCGCTAAAGCCACTGGCAAAAGCTGTACTCACAGCATCTTAGTTTCTATCACCAACTCCAGAAGGTGTTTCTTTATTTCTCCATTCATTCTTTCAACCCAGCCCACGCTCTGGGGGTGCCACGGGGTATGGAGGTTCCATTGTATTCCTAAAGCAGTCATAACCCCTTGAAGGATTCTTCCCGTAAAATGAGTTTCCCTATCTGAGTCTATTGCTTCTAGAATCCCATATCTTGGAATTATTTGTTCTAAAAATACTTTAATAACTGATCCTGTAGTTGCTGAAACAGCTGGAAATGCTTCTGGTCACCCTGTTAGCTGACATACTATTACCAGAAGATATTTAAACTTTGCCACTCAGAGTATTTTTGTAAAATCAGCCTGGTATCTTTGTAAGGGGCATACAGCCCAAGGCCTCCCTCCCCTGGCAGTTTTCTTTGTAACCCTGTTATTGGTTTTAACATAAATCAAGAAACCCTCAATAGCTTACTTTGCCAAAGTAAAAAGACTCACGGTAACATATATTTTGAGGAAGGCTTCTGCCAGGTCTCGAGACCCCCAATGACTCCTTTCATGAAGTTGTTTTAATATCTGTAAGGCCAGAGCTTTTGGTATCCACTGTTTATTATTTCTTGTAAACCAATTATCTCCTCTTTCCTTTGTCCTACTCTTTTTAATATTATCTCAAGCTCCTCTAGTGGAAAAGACAGTTTTTGTGGCAACAGTGGGGTTACTGGGAGCAAGGGGAGGATCTTAGAGATTTTTGGCAACAATGCAGCTTTCTGAGCTTCTTCATCAGCCAGTTGGTTACTCAATGCCTCCTCTGAGTACCCTGCCTGGTGTCCCCTAATGCGTATTATTGCAGCCCTTTTTGGTAAATTCACCACTTCCAATAGGCAAGAAATTAAGCTCTCATGAGCTAACGTTTCTCCCCTGCAGGTTAATAAACCTCTTTCTTCCTACAATTTTCCAAATGTATGTATCACTCCATATGTATATCTAGAATCAGTAAAAATATCCACTATCTTGTCCTGATATAATTCATAGGCTCTCACAAGCACATACAGCTCCACTGTCTGAACTGATCACGTGGGTGGCAACCTCCTATGATGGCATACAGCTGGACTGCATGCTTCATAAGAGGAGGAGGGGTTTGACTACAGAGAGCCAAGCCCTGATGAAAACGTAAGCAGGCAGCTATTAGTCAGTGAGCTGGGTGGTAACCAATCATAGCTACTCAGGTTCAAACGCATAGTCTTGTGAATAACCTATATAAGAGGTATGCATGCCATTAAAATTCTCTCTGCTGCACATATCTCCATCTCCCCTGACCACTACAACTGCCCTCCTTCCTTTAATTCCCTTCCACTAGCAATAGCATATCCTGCAAATCACTTCCCTTCTACTACTCTTGAAGACCCATCAATAAACACATTTTCTCCCTCAGGCCAGGGAGTGTCTTGTAAATCTTCCCTACCCCGGATCTGGAGATCTATCACTTGAATGCAGTCATAGGTTTCTTCTTGGCCCTCCTCTTCAGGGCCGTTCATAGAGGCTGGGTTAAACCCTTCCACACTTTTCAATTCTAAATCCTCCTGTTCCATTAAACAAGATTCATACTGTTATAAATAACTATGTAGTTGTTGGCTTTTGCAAACTATTATTAATCACAACAATTACAATGTAGTACAGTTTGTAATCACTTTTTAACTGGTTTTGATATAGTATAATTTGTCAGCTTTTGTGGCCAGTTCCCTGGCCATGTGTATTTTATCTAGGCATTAGTGTGATAAACATATATTGCTGTTTAGGCTTTTGCAAAATATTAAAATAGAGACTAGGTTAACTTTTGCAGGATGCTTTTATTTTTTTAACTAACTGACAATAGTGACTTAGATAAATTTGTGGCTATAGCCAAAACTGTATGATTAGATAACATTGAAGGAACCACACAGATAACATGGAAAGAAAGGATGCGAAAAAGACTTCTACCACTGACCCTGGGGCTATCAATAGTTCCCCGTTTGTTATTGTGAGGAAATGGCATACACCTTGTGAGGAAATTACATATACTACTCCCAAAAATCAAATCTACACTATTGCATGGCAGGTCAAGGGTCAAACAAAGCTAGAGAATTCCTGGAATATGTAAAAGAACTCAAAGGAATGTTTGAATATGTAAAATCTTCATGAATATGCATCTGATCAGTGCAATGAAAAAGTATATAAGGAAAGTTGTTATAACTGTAATAAATGTATTAAATTTGTGCTTATATAAATATGATAAATATATTTGCACTTAGGGAAATATATATTGAATCACACTTTAGAATATGCTACAGAAAGCATCCAGGTTTTTAGAAATCTCACACAAGGGCTGGGAAATTGGTTACCTCACTAGATTGTAGCACACACAGGTGTTCACTGAATAAGAGTCCAAATTAGCAAGTGAAGGGAGTAGCTCCTACGGAAATTCTGAGCAAGTCCCAGAGCGCTCAAGCCATCATCAGCCAATAACGACCGAAGACAGCTCTATACTAGCATGTGAATGCTCGGTTCCTGTAACTCGGACTAGCATGTAAATGCTCGGTTCCCATAACTCGTAACTCGATCTTTATATGTATCATTTCCCAGGCAGCAATGTTTGACCTAAGGCAGCTTTTTCCGAGCAAGAAACGAGATTCCTCCAACACCGGACAGAAGACAGAGGACTACATAAATATTCGAATCCTTCCCCGACACTGTTCTGTCTACTCGAAGACAGAATTCTTCTAACACCGGACAAGAGATGAAGACCGCATGAATATTCAGAAAAAGAGAAAGAAACAAAAGAAAATAGCTCCGGGCAAGAAAAACAGTATATAACCACTGCTCACCAGATGGTCTTTGTGAACTCCACAAGTCTGATGTGAGAGGGGGTCAGAACTGTGTTCACCCAGTGTTGAGTCCCGGGCTCAAAGCTGTCTCTTTGATTGTGGCTGACAGAGATTGTATTTTGACTAATGAAATAAAATCTATTTCCTTTTAATTTTAATCTGGCTTTCTCAAATTATTAATTTGGCCTAATCTGGTTGTTGCTTATAACATAAATAACTGGTGTGCTTCTGGCAGTTTGCCAGGCACCCCAGTGCTGGATGCTGTTCCTTTTATCCCTTATTAAACTTTCAAAATTTTAAAGAGTGAGCCTTGTTTCTCACAATACTGTAATAACCAAGTGCTGGTCATCCACTTAGAGGCTCTTTCAGTTAACAAAGCTTTACCCTGATGTGAAACTTTAACAATCAGATTCTTGTATTTTCAAGGAACCCCTGCCGAAGGAAGGAAATGATGAATCTGCCTCCATGTTCTTAGAAGGCTAATTTATTATTTTATGATCTATATTATATTAAAGAATACTATATTAAACTACACTAAAAAATGCAGAAAGGATACAGACAGAAGGCTAAAAGATACTACTGAAAAACTCGTGACTCTCTCCTACAGCTTGGCCCCTGATTGGCCAATAAGTAAAAACAATTCACATGAAACCAATGAAACAACCACCTGTTAGATAAACAATCTCCAAACTACATTCCAAAGCAGCAAAACACAGGAGAAGCAAATTAGATAATTATTGTTTTCATTTTTCTCTGAGGCTTCTCAGCTTCCCAGGAGAAAATCCTGGCAAAGAGGGATTTTTCAGAAAATATGACGGTGACATCAGATATCCTCCCATTGTTAGTTTTCAGGCCTCAGTTACCATCAAGGCTGTGGCTGCACAGTTCTGCAGACAATGAGGCCAGCTTCTGGCCACTGGGTCTAACAGCTTAGAAAAATAAGCAACAGGCGGCCGTGTTCCCCCATGCTATTGTACCAAAATTCCTTTAGCACGGCCCTGTTTAACATCCACCTATAACTCAAATTTCTTTTCTGAGTCTGGAAGAGCTAAAACTGGAGCATGAACCAATTTGTCTTTTAATTTTCTAAAGCTTTGCTATCCTTCTGGTGTCCATACCACAACATTAGGACTGTCTTGGGTTAAAAAGTCATATAAAGTTCTGGCCACAACAGAAAAATCTTCAGTCCATGCTCTGCAGTACCTCACCAACCCTAGAAACTGCCATATCTCTTTCTTTTTTTTTTTTTTTTTTTTTTTTTTTTTTTTTTTTTTTTTTTTTTTTTTTTTTTTTCAACTTACTTCTGGAGTAATGGTACTTGCAAAATTTCTTGTATTCTTTGTGGATCAATACACCATAACCCTCCAGTCAAAATATGTCCCAAATATTTAACTTTTTTGTTTTTTAGTAACCAATTGTTCTTTATCACAATTTTTTGTATCAAGTCCACTCTAGGGGTAGGGAGATGATTAACAAATTAATCAAGGAAAGATAACAAAATATTTTCCTCTAAATTTTTCCTATAGTTGCCACAGAGGAAGCTGCATCATAAATACCTAGGCCTGCATAGGGACAACACCATCCCCACCAGGCAGCAGCAGCAGAATTGGCTTCAGGATTAGAATCTGCCAATTCTAGTTCTCCACAACAAACTATAGACTGGTGGGGGGGTTCCCCACAAGATAGGAGTTGCAGAATTGGCTTCAGGACTGAAACCTGCGAACTCTGGCTTTTTACAACAAAACACACAAAAAGTAGAGTGGCGTGGGTCCCCTCCAAACAGGAGCCTTTTGGCTCCACACAAAACTCCATGTGGAAAAAGGAATTAAATTCCCAAATGAATTTATTACAATTTCCACAATTCTTTTCAGAGAAAGATATGTTCAAACTTCTAAGCCTACAGAAGAAATCACAAGTTCCACAACCCCTTGAATAATCAGAGATCTTTTTGACAATTTTCCCCCCTTAGGGATAAAATTGAAGGTGGCTCGAGAGGCCCCTGTGTCTATAAGGAAATACACCACCTCTTGATCTGGACTCAGTTTAAAAGTTAAGAAGGGCACCATTGTGGTGGGTGCCTGGTATAATGGGAGCTCCTGACAGCTGTAATAATCCATCTCCATTATCCTCTGGACTTCCTCCTCCTCCTTGTGCTCACTCTCTTTATCACACACCATATACCAGAGCTGGTCTCTGTCCTCGCCCAGTATCCAAACGCAGTTGCCCCCCACCCCCCCTGACTCTCCTGGTGGGCACGGCCGGCAGCATCACAGGCAGCCTGCTGGGTGTCCCGCAGCCTCATGGGGGCCAGGGGCCACTGCTGCCCCTGCCTGGGGGTGGAAGGGGTCAGGCACCACCCGGCACTGAGCCCTGGCTGTCCCACAGCCCCTACAGGCCCCACAGGCTGTGGTCCCGCTCCCACACTTCTGCACCCGGTCCTGCCGCTCCTTGCCTCAACCATCTCTCTCCACACTCCCAGTCAACCAATTCTGTTAATCCACACTGTTAGAAATATGGTTAGTAATTCGTGGAAATAAATTATGGATGGTGAAACGGTGGCAGATGGGCACCGCAACATTTGCATTTGAAGGGAACCTCGGCTACATGGGAGATGGGCATTCACGACGGCATGAGCCCAGTGACACCCAGGAGATGATGGCCCGGACGAGATGCACATCTGAGATAACCAGGGCCATCAGCACCTGCCGACTGAATGCCCGATTCCGGGAATTGGGGAAGCACATTGTTCAATTCCCAGACGAAAGCTTTGTGCAGCTTGGGCCGAAGAAAAGACCAAACATGAAGACTTCGAAAAGGAGACAAAGGGACTCTGCCGCGGGTGAAATAAAACGTATAAGAGCCACAGCCTGGGAGCAGTCGGTGTGGACGAGGGGAATTTGGTGTGATAGAGGCCAAATTCACGTTCACCCGTATCACCGACCGGGGGTGGTACACTGGCCGATTGATTGGTGGCTGTCGGGACTGTATTACGGTCGTGAAATAAATTTTAATTTTTTTATTACAATTGGCTATTTTTCATTTTTCATTTATAACACACACCAACACTATCCATCCATCCCCTGTTGTCAAGACCCCCTCTTGACTCCCTTTAATGCCCCCCCGGGCATGGATTATCAAGACCCTTTCTCAACTTTCCCTTATTGCTCCCCCTGGGCATGGATTGTTAGACCCCTTCTCGATTCTCCCTTAATTACTTCTGGGAGAATGTGTAAACCAACTCAACATTCTTCCAAGGGATGAAATAAAACGTATAAGAGCCACAGCCTGGGAGCAGTCGGTGTGGACGAGGGGAATTTGGTGTGATAGAGGCCAAATTCACGTTCACCCGTATCACCGACCGGGGGTGGTACACTGGCCGATTGATTGGTGGCTGTCGGGACTGTATTACGGTCGTGAAATAAATTTTAATTTTTTTATTACAATTGGCTATTTTTCATTTTTCATTTATAACACACACCAACACTATCCATCCATCCCCTGTTGTCAAGACCCCCTCTTGACTCCCTTTAATGCCCCCCCGGGCATGGATTATCAAGACCCTTTCTCAACTTTCCCTTATTGCTCCCCCTGGGCATGGATTGTTAGACCCCTTCTCGATTCTCCCTTAATTACTTCTGGGAGAATGTGTAAACCAACTCAACATTCTTCCAAGGGATTCTTTGAAGATATTTTGGTATCTTCATCCTTTTTGCAGGGGCTCCTCCCTGGCTCTATGTTTTCAACCCTCCATGGGTGCCTTGTTTCACCTGTGCTACCCTCCATGGGTGCCCTCCCAGGTTTACTCCCCGAAGATGTCATTGTACTCACCAGTGAGATTTTCAGTGGTCCTTCCTTGTGGACTCCTCACCGACGCCCTTGGTCCACCACTCACCTGTCTCCTGGACAGTCTCAAGAACCCAATCAATTGCCCGGTGCCAGCCATCACCAAGGACATGTTAAAAATGCCCAAATAATATTGGCTTCCACATTTATGTATTCGCTTTTGCATGTTGTTATTGATCATAAGTGATTAGATATGGTAAAAATTATAACTCCTTTTAGCTGCTTCTTAATATAACATAATCTATCAGTTCAAGTATGTACTGCATTGTTTATAGAAATAGTAGTGTAATTAATATAATCTTTATGTATGGCTTATAGAAATAGTGGCACGATGCATTAGTGGCATTATAGATCTTAGCAAAACATAAGATGCAAAAAGGCTTTTGTGAAAGTAAGAAAACAGTGTAAAGCTATCTTCGGACTGACTTCTCCAAGTGATAAGATAACAGTAACACAAAACAGATGACCAGAGGAGACTGGGGAAGAGCTCATTAGCTCCTCTTATCAGAAAAGTGCAAAACAACAGGAATGAAACCATGGGAAGAAATAACATTTATTGCCTTGATCTCAGGATGTCATACAGATAAGTCAGGATGAGAAACCTAAACACAAGGAGTCCCTGCAACATCAAAAGCTCTCAGGAATGTTTGAATAACATATAAGCTAATGAATATGCACGTAACCCCAGCAATGTAACTGTATATAGAGAACGTGATTTTAAGCTATTTTTGTGTTCTTTGGCTGTTTGCCAAAAGCACCCCAGTGCTGGAAATATTGTCCTTCTTTTATCCATTTATTAAACTTTTAAAAAATTCAAAAGAGTGAAGTCTGTTTTTCTCAGGGAGCTGATCACTGAAACTGGGTGAGGTGTGCCTTCCACTCCGCTCGCTGACTGCCACCCCCAGATGGTGGAAATATCCAAGACAATAGTCCCCAAATTGTCAGAAAAATTAATCCACAAACACCAGAGGTTTATGTCCAAAGAGGAGACAGATGATTCCAGCAACTTTATTTGATTAATGGAAGAGGCCATGGGGCATTTCCCCTGGGGTCTCTCAAATTTTTAGGGGAGGCAGCCTCCTTTTTATCCTAATTTCCCACCTCATTTCCATCTCTCTTTCCCCATTGGCTGAGGTACTTGAACGCCCCCCCCCCCCCTTTTTCTTTTTCTCTGTGTGTCTGTTCTTTTTCTCTAAATCCAGGGATTTAGCAAAATCTTGAGTGAGTAACAGTCTGTGTCAATTAGTGGAATTCCTATGGAATTTATGGTTTCCCCCATTGCTTCTTTCACCTCACTGTATGTGGCCTTATCTACCATCAGGCCCACAGTTTGTTTGTAAAGACACCTCCTTCTAATTCCTTTCAGAGTCAAGTCCCACTCAATGTCTCCCCATGTAAGGTACCTCACTTCCAGCTGTACTGGGATGCTCACATTGATGCCCGGATGGGGTCAAGCCCCTCCTATGCTTCCTTTATCCCAATGCCCCATTTAGGTGCTCACAGCCCCCTTAGGGTGCTGGCACTTTGACTGAGGAGGACGACTCCTTGCTGGCCTCTCTGACCCCATTACTGTTACATGGGGGGAGGGGGGGGAAGGAAGTTTACCCATTTTCTTACAACCAGGTTCAGCCCCACTGAGATACACTAGTACCCTCAATGGATATAGTGTACATTCAACTGTTTTCTGGCCAGACCAAACAGCTCCAAGAGGTTATGTTAATCCCACCAAAGAAGGAAGGGAGAGAGGGGTTAGCCCTCACCTCACTACCTTCTCCAGCCCTGTAGGGATGTACTATAGCCCCATGGAAGGGAAGGTTTAACCCATTCCTCCCAGCCCCACTTAGATGCACTGTTACTGTTATGTGGTAGGGGGATTAACTGCTTCCTGCCACCCCCTTCAGATCCATGGGCCCATGTGGTCACCAGGTAGGGCAGAGAAGTTGACCCTGCCCCTTAGCCCCACCAGGAAACTGTCACCCAGTTGGAAATGATACAACTTCTAATTTTTTTTTAAATTAGCCTTAGTGGGGGGGGGTGTGTATGTTCATCTTTGCCCAGGGGGAAGGGAATTGAAGTTTCTTTTCATGAGACTATGTTATGTTTGGGGGGGGGGGGGGGGGGGGGGGGTGTGTGTATGTTCATCTTTGCCCAGGGGGAAGGGAATTGAAGTTTCTTTTCATGAGACTATGTTTCACCTGGTGAGACCTGATGAGTTTTACATCTAAACCTACTGTGAGTTGCCAGAGGATACACAGGATATAAGTAGATAAGCGACCATTAAGGAACATGAACGAACATTACCCCAAACTCCCTCCCCGCCATGTGTGTCAGAAGCACCTGGTCTGGGAAAAGATAGATAAGAGAATGAAGAATGAGGGCCTAATTAGCATCTAAGGGATCAATAACCAATAGAAAGCCAAATACTAAGAACTGTGTAATTTGGGACAAATGAATGAGAATTGCTTTGGATTTTGTATGTATAAATATGTGAAAAGTCTAGTAAAGAACCATGTGTAATGGGATGATTTTCACTGCACCACCTGGGCATTGTGTGGATGAAACAATTTCTATTGCACATCCTGGACAGAATAAAGTAATGCCTTGATTCTCTAACACTAAACAGATGTTGGAGAGTTTCTGTTTTTCCCGCAGTTTCAGTGACAAACACACTGGGGCAGAGGTGATAGTAAAAGATTTTAAAATCATAGAAAGTTTGGGGAGTTAGAAAGAAAGTTAGGCTTGGTAGCCCGTGGGAAAATGTTAAAGGTAGGCCCTGGGAAATGTTAGGCCTTGTGCTTGCTAGATCATATGAAATTGCAGCTGTGTAGTCAATATATGATAAATTATATAATTGTTAGATGTGATTAGATGCAATTATTGTTTAAAGAATCATGAGAAACTATGTTAGGGGTTTGAGGGGGATCACGAGAAATCCATGCTTGGATGAAATCAATGTATACAATAGAACAATGTAAGTTTAATAATTAATATGTAAGTTATATAATGATAGAATATAAAACATGTTCAGCTTGAAACCATGTTGGGTCAGATTTGGATCTGTGTACCCCTGATGCCCAGAGCTCTTTAATAAAAGCACCTACATATAAGCATGCCGTGATTATGTCTTCCTGAACACTAACAGAGGCACCAATTCCTTCCTCCCCTGCCTTCAGCCCCATAGGGACACCCTGTCATTCCATGAGGGCACCAGAGCTAGCCTTCATTCCCCACCCACAAAAGGGCAGAGGCACTTAACCTCCCCTTCCAAGCCCCCCAGCAAAACTCTGTCATGCCATGGGCAGACCTCCCTTAGCCACAGAGGGACACCGTGTTGCTCCAAAAGGCAGAGGTTTAAATCTCCCCTGCCACATGTGAGAAATGACAGCTCACTTTAAAAATTTCAAAGGTTTATTAAACCTTAATAAATACAGCAGAGGACTGAATAAGGAAAAAGAAGATCAGCACTGGGAGTGTGGAACTAAACCACCATGTGCTCACCCACAAAATGGCTGCTCTGCCTTTTATACCCTTGGTGTTGCACCAGGTAACCCTAGCTCCTCCCAACATCTGCCAGTCAACTCTTCTTCTCTGTCCATTGGTGGAGACTACTTTCTTGCAATTTGATTGGAGGTCAGGTGTTTTCATGTCACGCCTCCTAGTAACAAGTCTGCCCTCCTCCCTATGCAAGGGGCACAGGTACATGCCCTCCCTCCACATGTTCTGACTACCAAGGCCATTCCTTGGCAACCATACAGGGGGGAGGAAGGGGACTATGGGGAGAACAGAGGATGTCCAAACAACAAATCACAATAACATAACTATACATCAATAAAACTTCTCTTAATATACACATAATACTAATCCCTTAATTGTGACAACCAATCATCACATTACCCATCTATAACACCACCCATTTGGACATCCTCTCACCCCGTGGGTGCTGAGGGGCTTGCCTCCATTCACAGGGGGTAAAGGGGGCAAACCTTCATTCCCACCAGAACGCCAGTACTATCGACAGTCTAAATAGTGGCGTTGTGAGGCAGTGTCATAGAAACTGTGTGAATAACAAAAACTCTTCAACAACATTTTTAGTGTTAGAGAATCAAGGCATTACTTTTTTCTGGTCAGGATGTTGTTCTGGCCAGGATGTGCAACAGAAATTATTTCATCCACACATAGCCTGGGTGTGCAGAGAAAATCATTCCATGGCACATGAATTTTACTAGATATTTCACAAACTTTATACAGTCAAAACCAATAGACATTAATTGGTTCAATGTTCATTGGTCCAAAGTTGTGTCGTTCTTAGTATTTGGCTTCCTATTGGATATGAATTTCTTCGCGTCTAATGCTAATTAGGTCCTCATTCTTATCTCTCCTTTCCCACACCAGGTGTCTACGGCTATGCCAGGGGTGATGTTTGGAGTTGATGGTCATTATCTTTTGTGCATATTCTATGCTACTCCCAGTCTGTTGAGATGTTAAGCTCATCAGGCCTCACCTAG
Source organism: Montifringilla adamsi (assembly GCA_017590115.1). Lineage (NCBI taxonomy): Eukaryota > Metazoa > Chordata > Aves > Passeriformes > Passeridae > Montifringilla > Montifringilla adamsi. Next base: position 30,993 of record JAGGNK010009759.1, read on the forward strand.
TGGAACATTGCCCTGGAAAGAAACTTCAATTCCCTTCCCCCGGGGTAAAGGCGAACATAGGTTGGACTTGATGATCTCAGAGGTCTTTTCCAACCTAGTTCATTCTGTGAAAAGTGACTACAGTTACATAAAAATTATAAATTTCATATCATCTTCAACAACAGCACTCACTGCTCACACTGTCCTACCGTGCTCTGCACTTGCAGATTTGAGCCGGCCTCAGCACCAGCCCTAGCCCCTTGGGTCAGAGGGTGCTTGTCATTGCACCACACTTATTGGCTCACTCCACCTCCTTATCGCCACCACTCATTGGGAAGTTCATGCTGGTACTGCCCCTCAGGGCACTCTCATTGGTCACACTCCCACCCTGCTGCGCTGAGCTGCTTTATAGTGGCATGATTGGCCAGGGAGCTTTCTAAAAGGTTGTGCTGTCACTGGGCTGCTGCACATCAAAGCCTTCCCCCCACCCCACTAATCCCTCTGATTATGCTGCTTCCTGAACATCCTGTCTCCTTGGTCCAGGGGGATCATGGATGAAGGGTGGGTAAAGCTATGGAGTCCCTACACAGAAGGAGAAGACAAAGGAGGCAAATTTCCGAGCACCCCCTCAGGAGCACTGGAGGTTGCCAAGATGCTCCAGTCTCATTTTTGTGAGCTGGGGCAATGCTTAGGGCTTGGTTAAGAGAGCATTCAAAGAGGAGCAAGTGGCTGGCAGGGCTGTGACTTGCTGACGTGTGCTTCCAAAGGGCATCCCCTGGCCTGTGGAGCTGGGTTTGAGCAGCAGAGGTGTTTGGGGGTGTCTGGCCCTGCCTGTTTCAGCACATCTTTGTGGGACTTGCTTGCCAACCCTTGGCCCTACTGTATAGTACTGTGCCAGTCTTATGGTAGTGTGAGAAACAATGCCCACTTTTAAAATTTTAAAGGTTTATTAAAACCTTATCAAAAAATATTGCAGTGCTGGGAGCAAAGGACTCAACCGCCATGTGCTCATCTACAAAATGGATGCTCCACCTTTTATATCTCTAGCCCCTCCCAAAATCTTGTCAGTGAACTCCTTCTTTGCTGTTCAGTGGTGGAGATCACTTTCTTACATCTTGATTGGAGGTCAGGTGTTGTCATAGAAACAAGCCAATCCTCCCAAATGCCCCGACTACTAAGGCCATCCCATCATAACAATGCAAGGGGGAGGGGAAGCATAACTATACATCTACAAAACTTCTCTTAACATATACATAATATTCACCCCTTAACTGTGAGAGTCAACCATCGCATTACTCATCTATGACAAAACCCCATTTTTCTTTTTCTATAAGTCATTTGGCTCCAACAATTAACTCTTCTTCTGGTTTGAAAGCAAAACCAGTGAGAGACTCCAAGTCAGAAATACAATTTATTAGGAAAAGGGAAAAGAAAACCAAAATACATGCAATAACACAAAAGAAAAACCACTGACAAAGTCAGAATACAACCTGACACCCTGTTGGTCAGGATGTTGGTAGCAGTCCAGTTGGATTGGTGGCTGCAGTCCTCCTGGAGTGGCAGATGTGGTTCTGTTAGAGCAGTGATCCTGTAAAAAGGGTGTAGTCTTCCTCTGAAGATTCAGTGGAAAAGATGGCCGTTCCTCAGGGAATCCAGTGGAAAGACTAACTGTTTTGTCCCAATCCCAGATTATATCCAGGTGGGGATGCTTAGCTCCTCCCCCCCTGGGCAGAGCATCTCACAATGGGCTGTTATCATTCTGTGAGTCATGTGGTGGACCCATTAAACCGAAATGGCTCCTGGAGGGAGTTATCCCTGAGTCATGTGGAAAGGCATTGATGGGCCCATTAACAGGACATAAGGAAGAAACAATGCCCCTCCTGGTTTCAGCAGCTCTTGAGGATGGGAATAAAATATATCTTATTATTGTAACCTAGGACAACTCTCATTTTTGATTCTGATTTAAATAAAAAATTTCTCTCTCTCTTGAATGAGTCATACTAGCATCTGTTGATGTGGGCAAGGACAGTGGGAGCAGGAGAAAAAGGTCTCAGGTTTTCCTTAGACACACTTATTTGGAATGGACAAAAGGGCACCACAGAGGTCCAGTATGGCCTTTTTTTACCTACATCTACTGTGTCTATGGGGTTGCTACACATAGTAGGTGTATCTTAGTGGTTAGTACAGAGGCCAACTCAGTCTTGCCCTCTAGTCCCTGTTGTATTAAAAGACAGTTGAGGAATGACAGAGGTCTAGCATGGCCTTTTTGCCCCCACTTTACTATGCCTACAGGGTTGCTACCCACAGCAGGGCTATGGAATATTCTTGGTGGCGAACACAGGGGCCAACCCGGTTTTGCCCTTTATTTCTTGTCTTACTCTACTTGTTGATTCTTAAGGAGACTGCCCCAAAATTTACGGTTCCCTGTGTACTTCCCCTCAACAGATGCTTGCAATTCCCATTTATTAAAACAGGAAAACAGTCCTCGAGCTGGCTGGTGGAAGGGTGACCCTACTTTTTGGACGTCCTGGTGTTTCTCTGGTTATTTCTCAGTCTCTGCTTGAGAGTCAATATTGTCTCACCCAGTCTGGATGTTATAGTCCGTTCTTTGGGTTCTTCTACTGGGCCTTTAACTCTTTTGTCATGAGTCCATCCCGGCTCTGCAGTTTGCACAGCTGATTCGGTGGTGAGCAGTACCTGAAAGGGACTTACCCACTGAGGAGTTAGAGGCTGATCTCTCCATTACTTGATCATTACCCAATCTCCAGGACTGATATTATGGATTTTGAAATCCAGGGTGGTAGTGTGAGGAATTGCTCCTTTATGTCTTAGCGCTTCTAAGGTTTGTGCTATAGACATATTTCTTGGCATTGTCTTCCCCTTCCTCATAGGTGGCAACTTTCTGGGGCAAGGTTAGGAAGGGTAACCCAAAGATCATTTCATAGGGTGAGACTCCTATATCTGACCAGGGTTGTATTCTAATTCTTAACAAAGCTAAAGGGAGGCATTTTATCCATGATATTTGGGTTTCAATCATTAGCTTAGTTAGAGTCCTTTTAAGAGTTTGATTCATTCTCTCAACACGACCAGAACTCTGTGGATGCCATGGAGTGTGTAACTCCCATTTTACTCCCAGGGCTTGAACAACTTTCTGCAATATCTTAGATGTGAAATTACTTCCACGGTCTGAATCAATCCTATTCACCAACCCATATCAGGAAATGATTGATTCTAGAAGGGTTTTACTTACAATATTGGTATTGGCTTTAACAGTGGGTACTGCCTCTACCCAATGGGTCAAGTGATCTACTATCACTAGCAAAAACTTCCATCATTGTACCTAGGGAAGCTCAGTAAAGTCTACTTGGATGTTTTGGAAGGGCCGTAAGGCTAGTTTCTGCCCTCCTTTGGATGTTTTTTTCAAGAATTTCCTATTCAGTTGTTGACATATCATACACCATTCAGTTTTTTGCTTAGCTATTCCAAAAATTAATTCCCAGTCTCTTAGGAATTGATCGCTTAGCGCTTGAGTACCCCAATGTGTTGTACCATGCATGCCTTCTAGCATTTTCTTGGCAAGAGGTTTATTTAACATTTGCCTCCCATCTGCTAATCTCTACTTCCCCTCGTTATCTTTCTTGGCTCCTATTTTAAGGAGTACTCTCTTCTGTCTCACTGAATATGAGGACTTCTTGCATTTCTTTCATGGGGGTTAACACTATCATTAATTTTTCTGTCCCCAATTCTGCCACATTCTTAGCTTCTAAATCTGTTAAATTGTTCCCTCGTGCCTCTTGAGTCACCCCTTTTTTATGTCCTTTAACATATACTACTGCCACTTCCTCTGTTAATTGTAAGGTTTCTAATACCTCCAAAATAAGCTTTTCCTGAATCAGTTCCTTTCCCTTTGAATTTAGCAGCCCCCTCTCTTCCCAAATTTTTCCAAAGGTATGCACTACTCCAAAAGCATACTTTGGGTCTATATATGTTGTTCCTCTTTTTTGTGTTAATAGTTCTAGAGCTCATTTTAGGGCATACAACTCACATGCTTGGGCTGACCAGTTGGAAGGTAACGGTCCCTTCTCTATGGCCACTAACCCTTCATCTATTATAGCATACCCTGACACCCAGTGCCCCTGGATTACCCTTGAAGATCCATCCATGTACAATCATTTTCCTCCTTGGAGTGGTTGATCCATTAGGTCCTCTCTTACTCTAGTTTGATAGTTTATAACCTCTAGGCAATTATGCACTAGTCCCTCATCTGGTTCTCCATACAAAAACTGGGCAGGGTTGAGTTGGTTACTCACTATTAGCTCTAAATCATTATGTATTAAGATGGCTTCATACTTTACCACTCAGGAATCAGTGAGCCATTTCCCAGTCTTTTGGCTTAGGATACTTCTAACTGAGTGTGGAGTATATATTTTCAATTTTCTCCCAAAGGTTAATTTCTTGCTTTCCTCCATGAGTAGGGTGGTTGCTGCCACTGCCTGAATGCAGGTTGGCCATCCTCGGCTGACAGGGTCTAGCAGTTTTGATAAACAGCCCACTCATTTCCTGGATCCTCCCCATTCCTGGGCTAATACTCCATGTGCTACCCCTTTTTCTATATCTACAAACAGAAGGGTTTGTCTAAGGCAGACTCAATGCCTGTGCACTGACTAATTTCTGTTTTAAATCTTCAAACTTTTGCTAATTTTCTTTTTCCCACCTACTCTTCTCTTCTATTAACTTTTCATAGAAGAATTTGATAGCCTGAGTGTATCCCTCAATCCATAGCCTACAATATACCAACAAGCCTAAAAACCTTCTAACCCTGGTTTTTGGCCATGGAAGTGAGACTATCCCCTCAATTCTCTTAGGGTTCAGTAGCCGGGTCCCTTGACAAATCACATGTCCTAGGTATTTTATTTCACACTCTACAAATTGGAGTTTCCCTTTTGATACTTGAAGTCCTTGGACCCCAGAAAATTTAACAACGGTATGGTGGATTCCTGGACTTCTTTTTCTTCCCATCCCAAGAGAAGCAAATCATCTACATATTGCATAAGTTTTATCTCAGGTGTGATGAAGAAAAAGTTGCAGAACTTCTCCTAGTGCTTGACTGAATAGGTTTGGGGATTCAGAAAACCCTTGGGGTAACCTAGTCCACTGAAGCTGTTGCTTTCTTCCTGAATCGGAGTCCTCCCACTCAAAGGCAAATATATGTCTACTTTCTGCTGCTAGTGGGCAAGCCCAAAAAGCATCTTTTAGGTCTATCACACTAAACCACTGGTGTGATGGAGGAATATTACTCAACAGTGTATAGGGATTGGGCACTACTGGGTATTGATTCACTGTTCTTTTGTTCACTTCCCTCAAGTCTTGGATAAGTTGGTAAGTTCTGACTTCTTTACTGGTAATATGGCTGTATTATGGGGGGACATACACAGTTCTAAGGTATCCTCTTCAAGTAGGTCCTGAATCACTGGCTGCAGTCCTCGTCTCCCAGGGAGAGTGGGTATTGTTGTACCTGAACTGGATGGTTTTCATTAACTATTTTTATTACTATAGGTTTCATGTTCAATTTACCTTGGTTTTTTGGTTTTGCCCACACCATTTTATGAATTTTTTCCTCATCTTCTTCCCTTAATTGTAGAAGCTTAACTACCATTTTCCCTTCCTCTGGGAGCACTCCAATGTCCAACTGCACCTGTAAATCTCGTCCTAATAAATTGCGCCCAGTTTCTGGAACTAATAGAACATCCTCAATTGCTATTTTATTTGGCCCTTAAAAATGTTTTTATAAATATATCAATGGTAAAAGGAAGGGTAAGACCAAACTTTGTTCTTTATTAGATGTGGAAGGGAACTTAACTGCAGATGTAGAGAAGGCAGAGGTGCTTAACGGCTTCTTTGCCTCAGTTTTTAGTAAGAAAATTACTTGCCTTCAGGAAAGCTGTCCTCTTGGTTGGGTTGATGGTATCAGGGGGCAGAATGGTCCCCCCGTTATCCAAGAGGAGGCAGTCAGAGAACTGCTGAGATGCTCGGATATTCATAAATCTATGGGACCACATGGGATCCATCCCAGGGTGATGAGGGAGATGGCAGATGAGCTTGTGAAACCTCTCTCCATCATTTACCAGCAGTCCTGGCTCACTGGTGAGGTTCTGGATGATTGGAAGCTGGCCAATGTGACGCCCATTCACAAAAAGGGTGAGAAGGAAGATCCTACTAATTATAGACCAGTCAGCCTGACCTCAGTACCCAGTAAGGTTATGGAACAGTTTATACTGAGTGTCACCACACAGCACTTAGAGGATGGCCAGGGTATCAGACCCAGCCAGCATGGGTTTAGGAGGGGTAGGTCATGTTTGACCAACCTGATGTCCTTTTATGACCAGGTGACCTGCCTGGTGGATGCAGGAAAGGCTGTTGATGTTGTGTACCTGGACTTCAGCAAGGCTTTTGACACTGTCTCCCACAGCATACTCCTAGAAAAGCTGGCAGCCCACGGCTTGGACAGGAGCACTCTTCACTGGGTTAAGAACTGTCTGGATGGCCAGGCCCAGAGAGTGATGGTGAATGGTGCTGCATTCGGCTGGTGGAAAGACACCAGTGGTGTCCCTCAGGGGTCTGTGCTGGGGCCAGTTCTGCTCAATATTTTTATTGATGACATGGATGAGGGTATTCAGTCTTTCATTAGCAAATTTGCAGACGACACTAAGCTGGGATTGTGTGTAGATCTGTTGGAGGGTAGGAGGGCTCTGCAGAGAGACCTGGAACAGTTGAATGGATGGGCAGATTCCAATAGGATGAAGTTTAATAAATCCAAGTGCTAAGTCCTGCATTTTGGCCACAATAACCCCCTGCAGTGTTATAAGCTGGGGATGGTGTGGCTGGACAGTGCCCAGGCAGAAAGGGATCTGGGGGTACTGGTGGACAGCTGACTGAACAAGTCAGCAGCGTACAGAGACAGCTGAGGAGGGTGTGGTGATCCCTCTGTCTTCAGTGAAGAGGAAGATCTCTGTTCATGAGGCCCCTCGGCCCCAGGGGGTAAACTTGGGGGGGACTGGTGTCCCGAAGCTGAGAGACTGCTGCTTTTTTGGAACTGGGCAAAGCATCCTTAAAAGGGGAACCCTAAAAGCAGTTCTGGTCCATGTGCAGTGGTGAGAGCACTGGACGTGGAAGGAAGAAGTCATGAGGGCAAATGTTCTCCGGGCAATGCCGCGAGTGACATGGAAAGACAAGAGGTTTCAACTGTGTTTCCAGGGGAAGCCTATGGTGCAAGGGGGGACTCCTCTCTCCCTGCTGGACTGAGAGTTGATTATTTGGCGGGTGGTGATGGACTGAAAGTTGGCTTTCTGAGAGATGGTGACTGGGTGAAAATCTAAGGTGTTATTTCATGCTGTGGAGGAAATGGGGGGGAGGAGGAGGAATGTATTTGGAGGGTTTTCATTCTTAGTTCTGTGTCTGTTCCTTTTTAGATATTGTAGTTAATACATTTTTTTTTCTTTATTCCTAAGTTGGAGCCTGCTTTGCTCTGTTTCTGATCACATCTCACAGCAGCCACTAGGGAAAGTATATTTTCATGGGGACACTGGCATTGTGCCAGCATCAAACCATGACAGCTTAATATTAACAGACATTGAAATTAAGAAGGAAATTTGTAAAGAGATATTAGGACAAGTATTTTTGAAGGTATGGGCTTCTAGTGTACCAGGGAGAGTGAAGAATGCCCCCCCCCCCCCCCAAGTACCCCCTGAAAAAGAAGATAAGGAAGAAATCAGCCCAGTAATTGATAGTAGAGGATTGAGGGCTGTCAATAAGATAACAAAGACTTTATATCCTGCGGTAGCAAATCCATATACTTTACTAACTTCTTTAACACCTGAGCTAACCTAGTTTACCATTTTAAACCTGAAAGATGACTTCTTTTGCCTCCCTATCCACGAAGCCAGACAGAAAATTTTTGCATTCGAATGGGAAAGCCCTAAAAGCAGGTGCAAAATCCAGCTCACATGGTCCATGTGCCTCAAGGCTTCAAAAAATTCCCCCAATGTTTGAAAAACAACTTGCAAAGATCTAGAGTCCTGGGAAACTCCACAAGAAGAAAGAAGAAGCCTTTCAAATTTCCTAGGACTCCAAGGATACAGAGTATCAAAGAAAAAGGCACAGGTAGTGAAACAGAAAGTAATCTACCTGGAGTACAAGGTCAGTGCTCAGCAACAGACTTTAAAGCAGGCTTGCAAGGAAGCCATATGCCAAACCCCGAAACCCCAAACAACTAAAGAACTCTGAACCTTCTTAGGCATAGCAGGGTAGTGCTGGCTGTGGGTTTATAATTACAGGCTGTTCGTCAGATAGAGATCTCCAGTAGACAAAGGAAGCCACACGGGCCTTTCACCAGCTAAAGAGTGCCCTCATGTCAGCTCCAGCTTTGGGACTTCCAGATGTAAGTAAACCATTCTTTCTATTCTCCCATGAAAAACAGGGAATTTCCCTGAGAATATTGGCTCAGTACCTGGGTCCATACCAGAGGGCAGTTGCTTACTTTTCCAAGCAACTGGGTACAATGGCCAAAGGATGGCCAGGTTGCCTCAAAGCTGTAGCAGCAGTCATGCTGAATATTCAAGAGGCATACAAGTTTACCCTGGGACAGAAAATTATTGTGCTGGTGTCCCACACAATGTCCGCAGTACTGGAAGTAAAGGGCGACCACTGGCTTTCACCACAGAAGTTCCTGAAATACCAGGCCATCATGGTAAAACAAGATGATATAGAGATAGTAGTAACTAATATTGTCAACCCAGCTTCCTTTCTCAGTGGAAATCAAGGAGAAGCAGTACACCAGGATTGCCTAGAGACCATTGAAGCTACTTACTCCAGCCACCCAGACTTAAAAGACACTCCTTTAGACGATGCAGAGACCTGGTTCACTGACGGGAGTAGCTACGTTGCCAGTAGAAAGTGACATGCTGGGTATGCAGTGACTACATGCAGAGAGGTAATAGAATCCGGACCCTTACCAACAGGCACCTCTGTTCAGAAGGCCAAGATAATTGCACTGACCTGTGCCTTGGAAATGGCAAAAGGAAAGAGAATAAACATCTATACAGACTCGAGGTATGCATTTGGAGTTGTGCAAGCACATGGAGCTATCTGGAAGGAGACCTCACAAGGAAAGAACATTAAACATGCACATGAGATAATCTGCTGCTGGAAACAGTTTGGCTGCCTGAAAAGGTCAAAATTATGCATTTAAAGCACACCAGAGAGTGAGCTCAGAATTGGAGGAAGGAAATGAGCTGGCAGATGGAAAAGCAAAGAAAGCAGAAAAAATGAGGTAATTATAGACAGATTTCCCTTGAAGGTAAGCCAGAATATAATAATCAAAAGAGACATAAAACCAAGAAGGGTAGGCTACCATTGAAAGAGAGCTGGTAATCCCTTCCCATTTGTGTGGTCACTAGTAAAGGAAGAGCACCAGAAAACACACTGAGGCCTAACTACTTAAAAGCTTTTATAAAGTGTGGCTCCTTTATCAGAATGACCAAGGCTGCCAGTGTTACAGAGTGCATCAAAATGAAGTGTTAACTTTTAAGTAATAGTTTCCACAGGCTTTCTAGAACACATATCTAATTGAAAGAATTGTTGCCAGGAATTTATATGCCACTATTACTCTGGTAAACAGACAATGTGATCCTTGCCTCCAGACTAACCCCAAGAATACCCCCAGACCAAAAGTAGGTCAGATTGGGAAGAGTCATGGACCCGAACAGCAGTGGTAAATTGACTTTTCAGAACTCCTATGGAAAGGGGGTGTCAATATTTATAAGTATTGACAAATACGTTTTCAGCGTGGCCAGAAGCATTCCCCATCAGAACTGTCAAGGCTTGAGAAGTGACCAGAGTAAACAATACTGCTTTCGGAGTTCCAGCCACAATACCTATATAGTGGCTTTAAGTAGACAGCTTGGAGAAAATTAAAAACATGTGGCTGGAACTCAGAGCAGGGAGTTAAGTAAGCCAGTACATAACATACAGCCTGGAAATTATGTATACGTTAAGTATCTTAAAAAAAAACTTTAGAACCACAGTGGGAAGGACCATTCCAAATGCTTCTCACCACCTTCACCGCAATCAAGATCAAAAAGCAGAATGCCTGGATTCACCACTCTCAAATGAAGAAAGCCCCAGAAGCCCCTTGGAGAGTGACACCAAGAGACAATGAACTGAGACTAAAGCTTACTCGAGCAAAATGAGTATATTGCGGCTGGGAGTAGTTTGTAATTTCATTTACAGAATTGTTTTGTATATAATTATAACTGAAGTCTTAGAATTAGACAGTACCTCTATCCAAAGCAATGCTGAATGGCCTTGGTCCCAGGCTTTTAATCAGTATACTATATTCATAGAAGAACCTTCTGAGATAAAAGATTTAAACCTATCCACTGTGGTAATCCACGAGAATCAGCTATATGAGGAGCAAGAGTGGCAGGAACGAAAACTGTGGACACTTCAAAAGATCAGAAGAGAAGAAATCAAGGTAAGATGCCAGGTGGTCAATGAGATGGCTCATGAGAGACCAGATGCAATTAGTGTCTCAACTTCTCTTGTATACAGGCACCAGGACCTTATACAACTCACACCAGTACTCAAGCAGTTCAGACCCAACCCAAGCTTGAACCTGAAGTGTATGAAATAGGCCCATACTAGTGAAGAATATGGGTGAACAACAACTGTTGTTCAATCCAGAGTAGTCTCTCAAACATGTTGAATTGCTAATGCAAATTAACATCTCAAAAATCCAACCAGCCTGCTCCTCTTTCCTAAGAACATCCTTTGAAGGCTGGACAATGTAGTTACAAAGACAAGTATACATCAGGAGCAAAATAAGAAAGGATCTAACTAAGATATTAAGGACAAGATTGAGAGTTTTAAATGGAATTGATTCAAAAATACTAATGAATAAGCTAGCCACTACAACAGGTGGCCTAGCAAAATTGAAGCAACCTTTACAGTCATCTCTATTGGCATTACAGAACTAGCCAGTGGCAAATTTCAAAAGTACTGCCAAAGCAGGAAAAGGCCAGAGACCAAGACCACAAGTTAATAGTAGAAGCGCTTAGTACAGTTCAAGATAATGTGTCTTTAGCTTTCAGTTGTATACAAACACAGTTATAGATGCAGGCAACAGCAGCTTTGATCATATAGGAAGGGGGTGAAGGTAATTTTCCAGCTGAAATTCAGAAAGTTGTCTAGGATAATGCAATTGATTTTGAAAAGAAGTTTCAATCCTAGTAGACTATGGTAAATTTCACCTATGATCCTGCTTCTAATGTGGCCACTACCTTTGTGCTTACTATACGTAATGCCACTGTTTATGTTATCCACCCCATCATTGCACTAGGATTAAATAATGAAAAAACGGTGCTCTACCTTTCAGAACATAGGGTGTGGGCACGAAAAGTGAATAAAAAGCGGCAAACAGTAAACTTAAAATCTTGTGTTACTAGGAAACAACTAGGAAGCAATACTATTAATGCTCAATATGTGTCTTGACATTGAACAAAGTATTTGCCACTTTGAAAATCATCCAGGCACTAATCAGAAAACTGTGCTTATATATACTGGTAAAAGTTGTGTATGCTTGAGAAACATCCTTATCAAATGTACAGGGTAAAGCATTAAGGCACCCTTATTGTCCTAGGAATTTGCATTAAGTAAAAGAAATTACTTATTCATTTTAGGAAAGGGGGGAATGAGACAGAGTGGAAATTTTCCAGAGTAGAAATCCATTTTGATTTAGGTGAAATGTACATCTTTGAATTAGGTCTGTAGCTTGCAAACATAGCTGTTTAGTCTGACTGCCTGTTCTCGCAAAAAGCCTATGCTCGAAGAAACTGCTGCAGCCAAAAGACAGAGATAAGGTGGGGGCCCCTTGAACTCTGAAACAGACGGAGAGACTGCTGTGGAGAAACAAGGCAGGATGACTCAGGAATTCTTTCTGATAAAGAAAAATTAGCAGCAAATGTCATGCAACATCAGTAGAATAAATATGTATGAACCTATTGTAAAATTGCATGCATATGTATTCGAGAGGGAGATAAAAAAGGATCTAGAGTTCCCAGAAGCACGCATGTCATTTTAAAGGGAACGATTCCCACATGCGTCCATCACTGTAATAAACATACCGGCTTTACAACTTTCACAAAAGTTGTGGAGTTTGTTTGCTTCCGCAAATCAGTCCCCCCCCCCTTTTTTCTCTGGGCCCAGCTTAAAGCTATGGGACCCATTTTCTGGACGGAATAAACAGACAATGAGACGCCAGACCATACAGCCACCCCAGGACATTAATTGAAACTGCGTAAAGAGCGAGCATTCTGGTGAAAAAAAGTCATGAGACAGTTTGGCCTGTGCAAAAGCTTTTGGTACAATACCTGACATAACAGTGATACCTGCGTAATTATTACCTTCTGCAATAGGGCCAGGCAAACCTTTGTGAGTGCAAATGTGTAACACAAAAATCATGCTGTCGACTGTTAATCAAAGTCTACAACATCCGTAACTCTGTGAATAAAAGTGGATTGTTGACATATCATAAACTGGAGCATTTTAAGCGAAAGACCACATTAGCAGCATATGCAGAATCAGTGACAATATTAACTGGTTCCTGTGAAAACAATTGAAAGGCATATGGAATAGCAGTTAATTCTAAAATTTGCACTGATGCATTCTCCATTGTCAACACCTTTTTATGCCATTAAGCAGAGTTACTTATATGCCAAACCACCACAGCTTTTCTGGTTCTGCTAGATGCATCAGTAAAAACAGTCAGTCCGTCAACGGGGGTCATACTGCAGCAGCATTTCGCATATAAGGGGAGGTTCCCCACCTCTGTCCATAGACGATGTGGATGGTAACGGATAGACAACTGCCCAGATAAGTCTGCAAGTGCAATTTGAAAGTTAGTATTTTCCGATAACAGCCATGACAAATTGTCCGTAATTGCAGGCATGTAAATAACATGAGTCTCCTGGCCATTGAGCATCTGCAGCTGCTCGTGGCCTCTCACAATCAGCTGGGCAAACATCTCATTAATAGTCTACACAATATTCATTGCAGTGTGAGGTAAAAGCAACCATTCTAAAACATGCAAAGGATCCTTATAGTTAACAAACCACTGAAATAAAATACCAAAAGATTGAAATTTAATAGCAACTATCACAAGAGAAACAGGTTCATCTGGGTCCCATCTCCAACCTTGATGGTTTTCCAGTGTCTGAGCACAAAGCCAAAGGGCTTTTTTAGCCTCCGTGGTTAACTGTCGCTGAGAATTGAAATGGGGGTTTCCCTCAAGCAATGCAAATAAAGGATGCAAAAGTTCTGTAGATAAATCCAGAATAGGATGTAACTAGGTCAAGGAACCTATCAATTTTTGCAAGTCATTTAAAGTCAAGGTGTCCTGAACACAAAGCTTTAGAGGCTGAGGGCAAATGGTCTGCTGAGTTATTTTCCACCCCAAAATCATGCCGTGGGGATTCATGCTGCATCTTTGCAGGCGCAATGGTCAGGCCTGCTGCCTGAATTGCCTTAATAAGAGCCACCTGAATGGAACACAAAACAGAGTGATCTTAAGCTGTAAGCAAAATATCATCCATGTAGTGATATATGGTTGCTGTAGGAAACGTGTGGCGGACAGGTTGCAAGGCGAGATCAACCACTTTTTGGCAGATGGTTGGGCTGTTACACATGCCTTGTGGCAACACTGTTCAATGAAATATTTTCATTGGTTCCGCATGATTCAAGATAGGTACTGAAAAGGCAAAACCCGGCACATCGTTAGGGTGCGAAGGTATGGTAAAGAAACAGTCTTTTAGATTTATGACTACCAGGGGCCAATCAAGGGGAATCATTGCAGGTGACAGAAGTCCAGTCTGCAAAGCCCCTATCGGTTCAATGATGGCGTTTACTGCTCGCAAGTCATGCAGCAATCACCATGTACCACTTTTCTTGGGTATATGGAATACAGGAGTGTTCCAACGGCTAGAAGATGGGCAAATATGACCTAAGGGCAATTGCTCTTCTACGAGCTGTTGTAGAATTTGCAGCCGTTCCTTTTTTAGGGGCCATTGGTTGACCCACACAGGGTCATTTGTATTCCATGTGAGTTTTCATATGCTCAATATTTGTGATTGGAACAGCTGATCAATGGCCCCTATGAAAAAGATCCTTAGGTGAAGCTGATTTTATCTGTATGGTGGCTCCAAATTGCCCCAAAATATCTCTTCCCCACAAGGTACATGGTATGGCAGCAATAAATAGTGCAATTCAGGCAGTTTGCCCATCAAGTCCCAGAACAAGCTGGAGATGAGTGCTCTGCCTAGGGTGCTGTAGGTCTCCCACCCCAATTAGGGTCAAGGTGGAGTTAATTGTAGGTCAATCACTAGGCCATTCACTACTTTTGATGATAGAGATATCAGCTCAGGTATCTACAAGGCCCTTGAACTTGTGACCATCTGTGCTTCATACCAAGGTAGGTTGAGCTGCCATAATAGAACTTGTCCAGAAAATTTCTGGATGGCCTGTGCTGCCAAAACTACCCATGCCACACTTACCCTTACCACCAGGGGTTTTGTTGGAAAAAGGAACAAGTTGCGCCAAACACTGACCTGCTGGTATATAGCAAGGTGGCTCAGGGGTCCAAAGCATAATTCGTATTTCACCCTCATAATCTGAATCAATAACCCCAGGGAGCACAAAAAGCCCCATCTTAGTGGTGGAAGAGCATCCAGTTAACAAAGCATGTATATTATTCCCAATTGGTCCCCACACCCCTGTAGGAACTAAGTGCACAGCAGAGGTCATAAGGGTTACTGTCTGACTGGCTCCAAGGTCCAATCCTGCACTTCCTGCGGTTACAAGAGTAAGATCGCTCACCAAGTGCCTTGTTTTGCATTTGATTGATTCTACAGGGGGCAACAGCCAACAGCCTGCCCCCGCCGGTGGTTTCCCAACTGTACAAGTTCCTCTTTAGCATTGTAGTGAGAATGGCATTCACTAGTCCAATGTTTCCCCCTCCCACATCACGGACAATCTCTAGTAAGCATCTTTTTCCGTCCCCCCTGTTGTGAACAATCCCTCTTAAGGTGACCAGCTGAGCCACATTTAAAACACCCTTCCACTCTGTGGCAGTATGTCATCCCCCATT
>JAGGNK010009759.1:46232-57159 GCA_017590115.1 Montifringilla adamsi
CCACCACAGATGGTTGATGCATATGGAAGAGATAACCCAGGCTGAGTCAAATGACCAGCAAGGGGTCATCTCAAAAGGTCTCAGGCCCCCAACTAAGAATCAACATCTTAGTCTGGAGAGCAGATGTGAAAAGAGATAAAATAAAAATAAATACCATTGACTGAGGGACACTGTTTTACAAAGTATAAAAGCTACACAATTTTCTACAGACAGAAGTCTCCTACACACTCCCTGAAACGTATAAGGGATCTTCTCCCACAAGGTCAGATGTGACTTTGTGGATACTTTCCCTGGGAATTGAAAGAAAAGATTCTATGTGCACTCCATCATCAATTAGGTGGTAAGTACATTGTATCTTAAGCTGTACTGTTCTGCCCTAGCTGTAATAATAGGTACCTTAATCATGCACTCTGTTATCTACTAATAGTTCTTTTTTGTTTTATTCCTGTGTAGTAAATAGTCTGTTTAAATTCTTATGTCTGTTAATTTTGTGTCTATTAAATAAATAATTCATTTTGTAATAGACCTAATCAGCCATTATTAAAGAACTTGCAAACGAGAGTGTGTTTTGGAGTGCTGGTCACCCCAATAAAGCTTCTTGCCTGCTGCCAGAGGCCTGGGCAAAAGACAGGGACTTATCTATGCTCCCACCTCCATTTGTAACACCCTCCTGCCCCCAAAACCCAGAGGTGAATGTCTGAAGCTGAGGTGAAAGAATTAGTTTGATGGGTGGTGGAACCCACACTCTGACAGGCCCTAACCATGTCTGCTATATTACAAGTACCCCGATTGCAAATAGGCAATAACACCCTCCTACAGTCATCATTTGCATTGTCAAAAGTCAATTGTGGCAGCAGGTTGGCTTGGGCTTTCTTGTGATCAATATGCCAGGAAAGTGCAGCTTGCAGCCTGTCAAGAAACTGTACAAATCATTCCCATGGACCTTGTAAAATCTAAGCAAAAGACAGATTAGCATCTCAGCCCACCCCAGGGAGCTGGCGCAGAGTCTGTAGAACAAAGCAGCTAATAAAGTCATAGACATCCCAAGGATAGCCCATTGGCAATGAGGAGGCTGCATGCGGCCCCTCCCATCAACTGTGTAACAACCATAGTGTCGTGGTTTGACCAGGAAGTGAATTTCTGGGAAAGTTGTGGTCAAACCAATCAGTGGCCAGATTTGAATATTGGCACCTGGTGTGGCCACTGGGGACCAGGATACGCCTCTGAGAACACACAGGGGTTAAAAGCAGAGGATTCCCAGAGGGACTTTCTCTTTTGAGTCCAGTTGGTGAGTTGATCTGACCTCCTCCCCTGCCCAGCTGCATCTGGGTGGGGGTGGGGGAGGCCATGAGGCCTGTGGGAAGGGAGGCCAGAGCCCCTGCAAGGTGGTTTTTTTTCCCTTTTTTCCCCCCCCTTTTGTCTCTGTGTTGTGGATTGATAAAGTGTTGGTTTTTTCCCCTCCATTCCCAAGTTGGAGCCTGCTTTGTTCTGTTTCCGGGTCACATCTCACAGTAACCATTTTGGAAATATACCTTTCATGGGGGCACTGGCACTGTGCCAGGGTCAATCCATGACACATAGGCAGAGCTCTGCGTTGTAATGTCTCCACCTGAGTAGTACATAGGTCACAATAATCAGTAAGCCAAACCATTGTCTTGATTTACAGGACAGGTGTCTGCTAGGGAAGGCAGAAAAAGCCTCCCATGGAATGGAGAATATAAACCCCCTCCCTCTGAATTATTAGAATCATGAAATTAAGAGGCTCTCAGGCAAAGATATGGGAATAGGAATAACAGTTCTTTAGTAGTGTGTATAATAAAGCAAACAAACAACAACAACAACTACAGCATTTACAACAAACAGAACCCAGAACCCAGTAACAGCCTTTTGGCTGCAGAACTTTCCCCTTTTGTGTAGTTATGGTCACATCTGGCAGGGGCGTTAGCAGGCTCCCGGTGGGCAGGGCAGGTGCAGTGATCCCCACGTGGCTGCAGGGGGCGCTCCAGCGCAGGCTCAGGGAGCATGTGGCAATGGGGGCTTTTATATGAAGATGGGAACGGTGGAAGAGAGGCTCCACTTCAAAAACCCCTGGGGCAGCAGGCTCCGGGGCCCCCAGCAGGACTCTGGGAAAGCAGCAAGCTGGGCCAGCAGGATGTCTCAGCAGGCAGGGGGTGAGGGGCTCCCAGCAGGGCAGGCAGAGCCGAGCTCAGGATCCTGGGCACCTGAGCAGACAGTGACAGGTCTCTCCTTTAGTGAGGTAGGCATCAACCAGGACCCAGTTCAGTGGCCGTTCTCATGAGCTGAGGCTCACCCCATGGCAGAAGAAGCAGCCCTGGGCCAGGCTCCGGCAGCAGCAGTGAAACTTCCTTCCCCAAGAGCAGCAGCTCCCACTGTCCTTCTCCCAAAGTGAGAGAGGGCCAGCAGCTGCACCCAGCCCAAATTCCCCCGAGGGAAAACTCCCAAAAAAACGGAGTTCCCCCCCTTGTCCCAAGTACCCAGCAATCAGCTCCCATCAGCAACTCAATGGGAAGAAATTCCACAAGTGATAAGGAAGGAGCAGAAAAGAAAACACAACCCCCAACAACCATGAACTGGGTCATGGTCAAAATCATCTTCATTATGTTTCTCCAATCACTAGGCATAAGAACATAAGCATTACTTATGGGGTCCAAGTAGCTTAAGACATGATACGCAGATACACCACTTTCTTTCACTAGTTTCCTTAGTTCTTTGATAACCTAGTAATCTAAATCTTTATAACTGGGCCATTGATTCGGTGTATAAATAACAGGACAAGCAGTTACAACTGCCCAGTTGCCGGCAACATGCTGCATCGTTACTATCACATGGAGGGTATGAACTTGCCCCTTTTTCAGGGTCCAAGAGTATGGGGTCGAAAGGACCGACTGGGTCAGGATTTTCATCACAATCAAACAGCACCATGGGGGTTGGCATTACCTCAGAAATGCCTGGTGTGTTGGAAGTGGGTGAGGTCGGGTCTGAGGGCTCAGGGGAATCAGTTGCTAAAGCCACCAATGGATGGTCCTGCATACAGGGTTCTTTAAGGACTACCATAATAATGCCCTACCTTGCGAGGTGTCTGCAAGCATCGGCATCACCAATCCTGGCAATATCCAAAAGTGTCTAGCCTACTGCCTGCCAGACCGCCAAAGGAAAAGTCCCATTAGGAGGGAAGTCTTATACATGCATAGGCGCCCAGTCCAGCAAGGTACTTAGCTTAGCATCAGAAATGTCTCTATTTTGCTGATGCAGAAGTTGCCTTAAAGTTTCAAGGCTTTGTTTCTGTTCCAGGGACATTTTTTCCTCCCATGACTTCCCCACTGCTCCCCTGTTAGGTGATGGACATGTGCTTTGGGTCCCTTTGTCAAATATTTCTGGTTGATCATCTCCTGTGGTACAATGGAGGTTGCTACTGGAATGATGAATGTCTTTCACCATCTGTGAGATGTCTGAGCTGTTTGGGTGGCCATTTGTAGAAATGAGAAATGAATACATGGACCCTCTTGGTTCTTGATCCAAGAGAATTGAGTTTATTGCTGTCCTGGGGTGACTGTATGGTTCTGTATCCCCTATCGTCTACTTTCTGCCAGATATGAGCCCTGTGCCTTTAAGACGGATTGGAGAGAGAAGGGGAGGAAGCACTGAAATTTTTTTGGTGCCTGTGTTCAAAACACAGATAAGCCTCTCAGTTTTCCCAGCTCTCAGCTCTGCAGCAGGGAAGAGAGATGGAGAGCTTTTCTTTGCTTTTTTAGCTAGCTTTTTGTTCATTAGCTAAGGGTAGAGGTTTTTCCTGGGACTGTGGCTTCTCCTTTTTTTCTTTCTTCTTCTGGAACTGTTCTGCTTTGCTCCGGTCCAGAACACCATCGCCGGGGGCCCCCTCCCCCACTTCAGCCTGGAGAGGCCCCCGCCACACCCCAGCTCTGGAGACAATGGAGCCACACCTATGGAAAGGAGTCTGAATCTCTTCAAAGCAGGGAGAGCTTTTATTATTTCACATGGTTTGGTTTTTTTTTTTTCATGCGTATGAGCAACCTGCTTGTTAAATAAACAGGGTTTTTTTCCCACTTTCTCCAAGGGAGATCCTTTCAAACCTGTGGGAACCCGTGGGGGAGGGGTTGCTAAAACCTACTCTTCTTTAGAGGAGACACCTTTTTGGGACATTTCCTCCTAAATTTGTCTCAAACCTGGACAAATGCCAACACACAAGGCCATATATACTGTATAAGTATGCTTAAGCTTTTATACTACGCTAAAAATACACCATGCAGGCTTTATACTGTGCTAAAAATACACTAGCTAAAATTAGACCTGTTAGCATTTTTCTTAAGCAAAACAAACATACATTGGTCACATGCCAAGACCTGTGTTGCTGTCCATGTGCTCTCTTAACCAATCAGCACTCTGGTTACGAGGAGTTTACACAAATTGTTTCGTCACACCAGCTGCACATCTTCCAAAGTGCTTCTTGAGAATGAACAGAAGTGATCAGAGGCCTATAAGGCCCTTATTCTATAAAATTTTTCTTATCTCCCACAATACCATGCTGCTCCCACTGGTGTGCAGGTCCAGTTATGGGTCCTGAATGGGATTGCTCTTGAGATCCCGTCTGCCAGAACACACTTATCCAATGGTTACCAGGCAGTCATGGTACAAAGGTCTCTGGGCTTCTTCTGAAGGCTGGAGAAACATGGCTGAGTTCAAAGCAGTGGTTACCTTAAGCAGCTCAACATTGTCCTGCTCCAATAGGGCAACCTGGTATTTCAGCATCATGCTGGCCATATCCAATGTCTTCCTTTTTGTTCCAAATCAGATATTACCACGTGGGGCACATATCAGCTTTTGTGATTTTCTGCAGCTACCACCACTCTCAGGTATCTGGGCCATTCTTTACTCACACAGTCCAATTGTTTGGACAGGCTGCTTTCATGACCCCAAATGCTGCACCAGTTCCCCTAGTGCCAGGTACATCCTTTCATGCCCAAATAACTCAAATGGTTTGGTTCAAAGGTGAGAGTCACAGTGCAGGCATTGTCATTAAGGTTCTTTGAAGGCTTCAAAGGCCCTCTGACTCTCAGGAGTCCATACCAAGTATTTTTCGGTGGAGGATCATACAAGGGTTTTGCCAGTATTCCATAACTGCCAATCCATAACTCACACCATCTGGCCATACCTAAGTAGTGATTTGCATGGAAAAAAAAAGCTGACTCCACAACTTGTAAAATTTGTAAAGCTGGTATGTTTATTACAGCTCTGGACGTATGTGGGGATCGTTCCCCCTAAAGGACATTTGCACCCCTGAGAATTCCAAATCTTTTTTTATCCCCCTTACTTGTACATATGCATAGAGTTTCACAATAGGTTCATGCATATTCATTTTACTTGCTTCGACTGCAGTTAGTTTTTTTTAATCAGTCCTTGTACAGAAAGAACTCCAGGGTCATCTCCTGAAGCCTCAGCTTTGGCTCTCATCTTTGTTTCAAAGTTCAAGGCCCCCCCCCTTATCTTTCTTTCCAGCTTGGAAGTTTGCATTCTTTTTCTTCAGCTGAGACAGTTTTGCCAGCACAGGCTTTTTTGTGAGAACAGGCAGTCTTAAACACAGCACAGAGTTAACAGACTAAACAACATATTTCATCTATGCAAGCAAGCTACAGACTAAATAATTCAAAACAGTACATTTCACCTAAATCTGAAATGGATTTTTACCCTGTTAAATTTTTGCTTTGTTACAGTAGGCTAGTAGTCCTTGGCTCCAGACACTGAAAAAGCCTTCTTTTCAGCTGCTTCTCAAGCTTCTTTTTTTCCTGAGAGATCTCAAAACTAAAATCTGTTACTTCTTCTTAGGCTCTTTGTGCCATTTTCTTTGACATCCTGTATCCAGATTGTCCCAATAAATTTAACAGACTTACAGGAGCATTGAGGTACTTATTTTCAGTCTTGATTGCTGGTAAAATATCATCCACACATTGTAGTAGAGTTCTGTCCAGATTTTCTTTTTCCAGCTTTCCAATTTTTTTCTTTTTTTTTTTTCTTTTTTTAATTGTGAACACCATCCATGTCAGCTGCACCTTCTACCTGGTGTTGGGACTCCCTCACTCAAAAGGAAACAATTTCTAATCATCTGAGTCAAGAGGTATTACAGAAAAAAGCATCCTTAAGATCAAGCACCGTAAAACATTTATATTCCCCTTTCAGTGCTGTCAAGAGTGTGTACAGATTAGCTACTACTGGATGAATATCCGGTACTTTTTATTAATAGCCCTTCAATCTTGTACTGATCTATATTCCCCATTTTGCTTTTTAACTGGTAATATCAATATGTTATATTCTAATTGACACTTTTTCAATAACCCACATTCTAAAAATTTTTAGATAAGCTTCTCCTACTTTATCCTTGCCTCCCACTTAATAGGATATAATTTTTGCCTTATCAGTTTGGCTTCAGGTTTGAAAGTAATCTTTACCAGTTTGGCCACCTTTGATCATTCGGGCATCTCAGTTACCCATACCAACAGGGTTAGTCTTCTGTAGCTTCTGGGATTCCTTCTAACTCTTTTTATTCCTGTAACATAAAAATCTTTGGTGCTGGTGCAGTTCTCCCCAATAAAAGGCCTGAAGACCTCAAACCAAAGAACCCCCACAAACCCTGACCAAGCCACATCGCACCCAGCCCTTCCCTGCACCCGCTTCCTGGGGACAAGGTATGGGCAACCTTGAGGTCTGGGCAGAAGCAGGAGGAGACAGTGGGGGAATGGGTAGGGTGGTGCTGTGGCATCTCTTAGCTGTCCCCTGCTCCTCTGAGACTGGTGACCTCAGGGCCAATGCCACCATGTGCCCCAGGAAAGCCTCTGTGACCTGCAAACTGCCCTCCTAAATGCTTGTGCAAACTTCTCACAAAACATTGGTGCAAACCTCTCTGAATCCCCCTGAATGCTGGTGCAAACCTCTCCCCTAATGCTGGTGAAGTGGGTGGGGCTGAAGAGCCTGTTCCTGTCCCAACTTTAAATCCCACAGGAGTATCCCCATCCTTTGGTTTGAGGTCTTTGGGACTTTTGTTGGAGAGAACTGCACCAGCATTTGGTGGTAAGTTACATTCAACTCCTCATAAATACTATTTATTTTGCAAGCTTTAATATAAGCACCTTGATATCATGAACTCTTTTACGTTATGCTGTATTCTACTAGTAGTTCTTTTTAGTTTTATACTGTGTAGTAAGTAACTGTGATTAAGATATTTTGTCTGTTAACTTTTGTCTGTTTAATAAATAATTAATTTTATAAACACATGTGATCTGCCATCACTAGAACTTGCAGGCCAGTGATTTCTTAAATTTAAACTGTTGCCAAAATCTGAGGCTAAGGCCAGGCTTGTCTGAAGCTCCCCCTTTCCTGTGACATTTTTTAGCATAGTTGAAGGGAGGATGGCAAACAATTTTGCGAAACAGACAAAAGGCTTAGCAGATTACTTGCGGAGGCACAGTATTCATATTGAAACTGATGAACCTTGGCCAGTAGATAACTGGTATGAGTGATGCCGGGGTCCGCTGTTATGTGTCTCTGCCCCGACACGGGGAAAGGTGGTTCTGGGCGGCCGCGATTTCGAAGGATGAGTCTGGACTCTTTCTTTTTTTTTTCTATAAAGCATTAAGCAACTAGTTAACCATATACTAGCCATTACATTGTATACGAAAGTTATTTAGATCAGGTTATATAGGTACAAAAGTTATGATTCAGAGTAAATAGGTATAAAAAGCTATGATTCAGGTTATATAGATATCAGGTTATATAGATATCTTATAACTCAATCTATATAAGCAGCTTGTAACTTTGACCTAAGTTATATAAGCATCAGCAGCAACAGTCCAGCACCAAACCCCACCTGTCTCCACTCTGATCCAGAGAGAGAGAGAAGCTGAGCCCAACCCCTCACTCCCCAGCCAAAATCCCACAGTATCTCTGCCCTACTCAAAAAAAAAAAAAAAAAAAAAAAAAAAAAAAAAAAAAAAAAAAGAGGAAGACGGGGCCCCCGAGTAGCCAGCTGCACCCTTCCCCTTCCTTCTCCTCCCAGACACATCTTTTGTTCTCTTAAGTACCAGCCATTATCATCTCTTAGGCAACAGATGGGAAAAAATTCCCTGAGGGAAAGGAGGAAGAAAAAGAAAAATCATAACCTCTAACATGATGAAACCACAGAACCTCCACCTCTTAAAGAGGAAGAGGTTCCAGAATTTAAAATGAGACCCATAATTAAGACACTGGAGCTCAAAATCTCTTTGATTACTGCTAAGGAAGCCAAATAACTAAACTTAGGTTTTAAAAATGATTTCTAAAATTCTTTAACTGGCTTTAATGGAAAAAGTATTATTTGTTATGCTGCCAAAATCCATTTTGAAGTAATTAAAATTTTAGAACAATGAGGCATTATATATAGGATGCATTCTGCTTACCATTCCCCTGTTTGTCTGGTGAGAAAAAGCAGAGGGGAGTTGGCATTTAACAACTGATTATCAAAGGCTTAATGCTAACATGTGACCACTCACTGCAGCCAAATACTGCAAACCTGACTGCTATGTTGCAGGCAGCTGCCCATAACTGTGTGAGAAACAAGGCTCACTCTTTAAAACTTTTAAAAGTTTAATAAGGGATAAAAGGGACAGGATCCAGAGCTGGGGTGTCTGGCAAACTGCCAGAAGCACTCCAGTAGCTTAAACAACTATCTTACATACTTTTTCATTACATTGGTTAAATTCATATTCATGAGGATTATACATATTCAAATATTCTTGTGAGCTTACATGCTCCAGGAATACTTTTGCTTGGCTTGACCTTTGACTTGTCTTAATGCCATCCTGTAGATGAAATTCATATATTTCATTTCTTCTCGAGGCTCTATTTGGTTGTTTAACATTTCCAGATAACCTGGAGGGTCAGTCTTGGCATTTTTCTCTTGGTGTTTATTCTCCTGGTTCTTGTCCATGTTATCTTATCATTCAGATAAGATACTCCACAACGACATTGAATCAACATAGCAATTTCACACCATTATCTGAGTTAGTTACACAAATAAAAGCATTTAACATTACATAGTGTTAGGGATATGATAGAAATTCGTGCCAATGGATCATAGATATATGTATCAAACATGCTATTAAAGGAGGGACCAGGGTTTAATCCTAGAGTGACACCTCGGTGGAACTCGGCATTAACATAGGAAGGAAACTGGCTGCACAGGAGATGGTCGTTCACGGTGGCATGTACCAGAGGACGCCCAGTGATGATGGCCCATGAAGATACATATCTGAGATAACCAGGGCCATCAACACCTTCCACCTAAATACAGGATTCCAGGAATTGGAGGAGGAATATTTGTCTCTTCCCGGATGAGGTTTTGTGCAGCTTTGAGTGAAGAAAGAAACCAACATGAATATGAACTTTGAAAGGAGAAAAAGGGACTCTGCCACAGGCAAGAAAAAGAGTATAAGAACGGTCCCTGCGAAGCAGCAGGTGTGGACGAAGGGGGGTTCGGTGCGATAGAGGCCGGATCTGCATCCACCCAGCCTGTATCCTGGGGTCTGCGCTGTCTTTTTTTTTTTTTGGTGGCTGTCAGGACTGTAATACAGTCACAAATAAATTTTTTTTTGTTTTTATTTTTATTACGATTGGGTCAATTTTTATTTTTACCTATAACACATAGTCTCTATTTTAATATTTTGCAAAAGCTTAAATTACAATATATGTTTATCACACTACTATTTATATAAGCTACACGATGCATACAAAAGCTGACATTATACTATATTAAAACAGTTAAAAGTGGTTGTAAATAGTACTATATCAAAATTGTTGTGATCAATAATAACTTGCAAAAGCCAATACATAAATGCAAAAGCCAATAACAATATTGTCATTTATAAAAAATGGATGTCAGTTTTGGATTTGAAAGACTTTTTTATGGTCCCAATTCAGGAAGAAGATAAACCCAAATTTGCATTCACTTGGGAAGGAGCACAATACACCTTCAATTGTCTACCCCAAGGGTATAAGCACTAACCCATGATAGCACACAATGCTTTAGCTGAACTCCTTCAACAAATAATTCAGGATGGAGTACAAATTTATCAATACACTAATGATATGTTGGTAGGAGGTGAGGAAGAAAATGTAGTAAAAACAACCGCACAGGATATATGGAATAGATTAAATGAAGAGGGGCTAGAAGTGCCTTCAGCTAAGTGCTGTGAGAAATAGCCACTCACTTTTTATAAATTGAGAAAGGTTGATTAAACCTTATCAAAAATGCAACAGAAGACTGAAGAGAGAAAATGTTATGGTGCTGGGAGCAAAGGATTTTCTCCACCACGTGCTCACCCACACAATGGAGGTTTCGCATTTTAACTCTTTAGTCCCTCCTAAAATTCTGTCTATCGATCCTTTCTTCACTGTCTAGTGGTGGAATTTACTTCCTCAAGTTTTGATTGGAGGTCAGATTTCACCATAGTGACAAGCTGACCCTCCCAAATATCCCAACCCCAGCTGTCCCTTGATAACAAAGTAGGGGGTAAAAAAACCTTTTCTTAACCTATATACATTATATGTGTCTGTTAATTGTGAGAGTCAATCATCATATTACTCATCTATCACAATACCCCCTTTTCCTTTTCCTTTTCCTTTTCCTTTTCCTCAGATTATTTGGCTCAAACAATTTAACTCAATGAGTCATACTAGCATCTGTTGAAGTGGGCAAGGACAGAGGGAACTAAAGGGAAAAGAAACAAAAATTTCTTCAGTCACCTTTATCTATAATGAACAAAAGGACATTAAAGAGGTCCAGTATGGCTTTTACCCCCATCTACTTTGCCTATGGGGTTGATACCTATAGGAGGTTGTCTCCGTCTCTCTGGGTGCCTCC
>JAGGNK010009770.1:9633-34711 GCA_017590115.1 Montifringilla adamsi
GGGGGACAGGGACAGGGGGAGGGGACACATTCCCGGCCCCGCAGTGCCCCCGGGGATTTGGGGCAGGGGGACACCGGGGGGTTTTGGGGATTTTTCGGGCAGTTTTGGGGATCTCGGGGCAGTTTTGGGAATTTTTGGGGCGGTTCTGGGGTTTTTAAGATGGGTTTTGGGGGTTTTTTGGGGGCAGTTTTGGGGTTTTTTGGGGCATTTTGGAGGATTTGGGGGGTTTCGGGGAGGTTCTGGAGTTTTTGAGATGGTTTTTGGGGTGTTTTTTGGGGCAGTTTTGGGGGTTTTGGGGCAGTTTTTGGGGTTTTTGTGCAGTTCTTTTGTGTTTTTGTGGCACTTTTTGTGTTTTTATGCCATTTTTTTTGTGTTTCCGTGGCAGTTTTTGCTTTTTTCGTGCAGATTTTTTGTGTTTCCGTGGCAGTTTTTGCTTTTTTCGTGCAGATTTTTTGTGTTTCCGTGGCAGTTTTTGCTTTTTTCGTGCAGATTTTTTGTGTTTCCGTGGCAGTTTGTGCTTTTTTTCGTGCAGATTTTTTGTGTTTCGTGGCCCTTGCCGTGTCTGGCCGTGTCCCTGACCTGTCCCCTGCTGTCCCCTCGTGTCCCCACAGCCGGAAGCCAGCGCGCCCCGTCGTTCTGAACTAAGTCTGTGACGCGACTTGCCCCCAGTATGGCATATTGTCATTGTCACCCCGGCCCGGGCCAGCGTCCCCCCGGCCCCGGCCGCCCCCCGCCCGGGGGTGTCACCCTCAATGTCCCCAACGCGGGGGACCGAGGCACGATGTGGCTTGATGTCCCCGGTGTCCCCAATGTCCCAAATGTCCCCAACGACGTCCCCAACGATGTCCCAAATAATGTCCCCAGTGTCCCCAATAATGTCCCCAGTGTCCCCAACGATGTCCCCGATGTCCCCAACGACGTCCCCAACGATGTCCCCGATGTCCCCAACGTCCCCCACACCCTCCAAGGGACATCCTGGCCTGATGTCCCCAACGTCCCCAACCTGAGGGGCTGAGACACGCCGTGACTCGGAGACCCCGATGTCCCCAATGTCCCCAACCGTGTCCCCAACGCCCCGCCCCCGCACGTCGCAGCGCGATGTCCCCGATGTCACCGAGCCCGAGGCGCCGGCACCGTCCCAGCTCGATGTCCCCAAGGTCCCCGAGGGACGCGGGACCCGCTCGTCACCGCGCCAAGGACTGAGACCCGCGGTGTCCCCGGTGTCCCCAAACCCACGGACTGAGCCTGTCGTGACCCAACGTCCCCAACGTCCCCAACGTCCCCGGCCTCTGGGCGGCCACCCCGTGATGTCCCCACGATGTCCCCACGATGTCCCCCTGGCAATAAAAGTGTCCCCCGTGGTCCCCGTGCCTGCGGCGGCTCCTTCCTGGGGACACTGCGGAGGGGGGAGGGTTTGGGGGGGATCTGGGGGGATTTGGGGGAATTTTTGGGGAATTTTGGGGGAGATTTGGGGGAATTTGGGGAATTTGGAGGGAATTTGGGAGGATTTAGGGAGGATTTGAGGGGATTTAGGGAATTTGGGGAGATTTGGGAGGATTTGGGGGATTTGGGGGTCCCGCCGGAACCGCCAGGCCCCGCCCCCAGTGCACAAACCACGCCCATAAATCAGAAACCACGCCCTCAGCGATGAAACCGCGCCAATTCAAGCCGCGCAAGCTAATCTGCATAACCCCGCCCCTTTGCGGTCGAGACCCCGCCTCCCGAGCCCCGCGCATGCGCAGCTGCTCCTGGCGCCGGCGCAGGGCGGTGAGTCCCGGACTGGTCCCAGCGACCCCAAACTGGGACCGGCGACCCCGGACCGGTCCCGATCCCCCCGGAACTGGGTCCGGACCCTGCCCCGCACCCCCCGGACTGGTCCCAGCATGCCGGACCGGTCCTGGCTCCGCGTGACCCCCGGAATCCTCCCAGTATCCCCCAGTATCCCCCAGCCCCCTCCCAGTGCCGCCCTCTGACCCCTCCCAGTGCCCCCCAGTAGCTCCCAGTCCCCCCCAGGTGCCTCCGGCCGCCCCCCCCAGCCTGGACGCCTCGGGGTCCTTCCGGGTGTACTGGGACGTGCTGGGAGCCCCCCCGGGCTGGGCCCGCGACCCCCGGCCCGAGCTGGTGCTGGCCACGCACGGCAGCCCCGGGCGGGCGGCGGCGGCGCTGGGGGGGTCCTGGGGGGGCCCGCTGTCCCTGGCGGTTTTTGGGGAGCCTCGCGGGGGGCTGCAGCAGCTGATGGAGGTTCTGGGGGGGCCCTGCCGCGCTCTGCGGGGCCGCCTCAGGCTGCAGGTGGTGCAGGGGGCGGCGGGACCCCCACCCAAATTCCCCGCCCGCACGCAGCCGCCAGCGGGAGCCCCCCGAACAGCCGGGGGGTGTCGGGGGGCTCTGGCCAGGCTGGCGGCCGCCGACCCCCCCAGTTACACTTTGGGGGTGCCGTACCCCGGGAATCTGCTGAGGAACGTGGCCTGGGAAGGGGCGGCCGGGGGGGGCCCCGGCGCGGGACCCCCGCCCAAATTGGGGGGGCGCTTCGTGCTGATGGTGGACGCGGACGTGGAGCCCAGCCCGGGGCTGCGCGAGGGGTTCCTGGAGCTGCTGCGGGACGGGGGGCTGGACCCCCGAAACTGGGGGGGACAGGACCCCCGAAACTGGGGGGGACAGGAGGGGACGGACCCCCAAAACCGGGGGGGACAGGACCCCCAAAACTGGGGAGGACAGGGGGCACTGGGGGACCCCAAAGCTCCGGGGGCTCAGAGGGATTTGGGGGCTCAGGGGGATTTGGGGAACCCCAAAATTTTGGGGGCTCCCAGTAGGCTGGGGGTCCCCAATGCTCTGGGGGTCCCCAATGTCCCAAAGAACCCCAAAAGTTTATTGGACCCCAAAGACCCCAGGGGTGTCCAGGCCCTGAGTGACCCCAAAGCCCTGAGTGACCCCAATGTCCAGAGTGACCACAACGCTCTCAATGACCCCAATGCTCTGAGTGACCCCAAAACCCGGAGTGACCCCAAAGCTCTGAGTGACCCCAAAGCCCTGAATGACCCAAACACCCAGAGTGACCCCAACACCCAGAGTGACCACAATGCTCTGAGTGACCCCAAAGCCCTGAATGACCCCAAAACCCAGAGTGACCCCAAAGTTCTGAGTGACCCCAAAGCCCTGAATGACCCAAACACCCAGAGTGACCCCAACACCCAGAGTGACCCCAAAGCCCTGAGTGACCCCAAAGCCCTGAGTGACCCCAGTGTCCAGAGTGACCCCAACGCCCCGAGCGCCCCCCCCTCCTCGGCCCCCCCCTGGGCTCGGGCTCTCTTCGTGCTGCCGGCCTTCGAGCTGCGGGGGTCCCGCGCCCCCCCGGCCTCCAAGGCCGAGCTGCTGCGGCTGTGGGGCGCGGGCGAGGCCCGCCCGTTCTACGGGGCGCTGTGCCCCCGCTGCCAGGCGCCCACCGCCTTCGGGTGGTCATGGTGGTCTTGGGGTGGCCCCGGTGGTCTTGGGGTGGACTTTGGGGTTATGGGGTGAGCATGGTGGTCTTGGGGTGGTCCTGGTGGTCTTAGGGTGACCATGGGGGTCTTGGGGTGACCATGGAGTGGCCACAGGGGCTGGGGGTGGGCAGGGGCTGAGGCTGCGGTACCCGGGGAGCGCCCGCCGCTGCTGAGACACCTGGGACACACCTGGGACAGCTGGGACACACCTGGGGACACACCTGGGGACAGCTGGGGACACACCTGGGACAGCTGGGCCAGAACAAGGGGCTCAAACCGTGACACCCAGGGAGTGCCCACTACTGCTGAGACACACCTGGGACACCTGGGAACCCCGCAATGGACACGTGAAGGACCTGCCGTGAACACCTGGCACAGCTGGGGACCCGCCGGGACAGCGGGGGACACACCTGGGACACCTGGGGACCTTCAAATGGACCTGTGGGGTCACCTGGCACACCTGGCACACCTGGGGACGCTCCCTGGACACCTGGGTGCCCCCTGGACGTGGGGGTGACCATCCCTCAGTAAATTCGGCTGCCTACCCATGATGCCTCGGTGCGGGTGATGTCATGGGGGCGGGGCGAGCAGCTGCCTCCAGTACGGACCAGTAACGCCCAGTACGGACCAGTAACGCCCGGGGCGCGAGGCGGAGACCCCGCCCGAGTTGTTTGTCACGGCAAACTACAGCTCCCAGCATGCATCGGGCGCCAACATGGCCGAACTTCCGCCCTTTTTAAAAAACCGACGGCTCCCAGGACGCATCGGGTGCCAACATGGCCGCCAAGCCACTTCCGGTTTTACCTTTGAATTTGAACTACAGTTCCCATCATGCATCAGAAGCACGTGGCCGGAAATGATGGTCATTTGCTCGACTACAGCTCCCGTCGTGCACCAGGGCGAACACGGCCGACTTCCGGTCTTGCCTCGCCCCCAATAGGGCGGGAAGGCGCAGCAGCGCCCCCTGGCGGGCGGGAGGACCAAATTAGGGGGGGGTCTTTTTTTAGGGAGGGGGAGGGGCAGGGGGGGGTTGTGACCCCCAAATCCAGCGGGAGGATGGGATTTGAGGGAAAAACCCCCAAAGCTGAGCTCGAAAAAGGACCCAAAAGGCGCCAAAGTCGCGGTTAATAAAGGATTTTATTTAATTTCCCACCCTGGCTTTTCTCCCGTTAATTGGCGTTAAAGTGCTGCGAAGGGAAAAGGTTTCTTCCATTTCCTGGGGATTTCTTTTTTTTATTTTTTAAAATTTAATTTCATTTATTTCAACTTTCCCCCCAAAATCCTCCCAAACAAAACTTTATCCCGGACTCCCGACGCACCTTTGGGGCTAAACGAGAGGGAAACGGGGGCTTTTTATCAAATTATAATACAAAGGACGTAACAAAAAACAGATTTAAAAAAAAAAAAAGGAAAATAAAATCTATAAAAAGGTTAAAACTGAGAGGAAAAAACCCCTCGGGAGCTCTCCGGGCTGGCTCCGTGCCCCGGCGTCGCCGGAGCTCCGGCTCCTGTGCCTCGGGTTGAATTTCCAGCCCGGGGGACGCCGCTCGCTCAGAGGTCACCGCTCAGGTTTTGGGTTTGTTTTTAGGAACAAATCCACGCTCCCGGTTTATTTTTGTCCACGAACCCACGGCTTTGGTTTGGTTTTGTTAGGAAATCCATGGGTTTGGTTTGTTTGAGTAAGAAATCCGTGGTTTGGGTTAATTTTATAAATGAATCCGTATTTTTTTTGGTTTGTTCTGCTCAATAAATTCATTTTTTTTGGTTTTTCTGCTCAATAAATTCATTTTTTTGGTTTATTCTGCTCAATAAATCCACATTTTTTTGTTTATTTCTTTGGCTAAATCGATTTAATTTTATTTTTTAGTTGTTCCCCTTTTCTTTGGTTGATTTTTCCAACAGACCCAATTTTGTCTCTGTTACTTCTTTTATTTAATTTATTTTTATATTAATTTCTTCACTAAGTTTTTTTTTAATGGATCCACATTTTTACTTTGGTTTGTTTTCACGAATTCCACTTTATTCTTTTTTTAGTAAATCCGTATTTTTGCTTTGGTTTTTAATATATGCACAGCTTTGGTTAGGTTTTTTTGTTTTTTTTTTTTAAATAAATCCACAGTTTTGATTGTTTTTTCTATAAAAAACCCCATGTTTTTTAAATAAAAAAAATCTACAGTTTTGGTTTCATTTCTTTCACAAACCAAAAAAACCCCAAAATTTTGAATAAATCCATTGACCCAGCAGAACCTGAGGCCCTGCAGGAAAAAAAAAAAAAAAAAGAAAAAGGCCAAAAATAAAGTTAAAAACTGAGGGAAGGAAAAAAAAACCCAAAAAGACAAAAAAAAAAAAATTAATTTCCACGAACCAAACACTGAAAATATTTCGGGGGAGGGAGGGGGGAGGAAAAAAAAAAAAACAAACAGGGGACACAAAATAAACCCCAATAAAAATATCAAAAAAAACCAAAAAAAAAACAAAAAAAAACCCCAAAAAAGGATAAATTGGGAGAGAAGAAGTGAAAGCTCTCGGCACAGGGGGGACCCCAAAATCCGGGGGGAGGGACCCCCAGCCCCTCCCCCCCTCTGTACACGTGGGGGTCCCTCGGTCCAGGCCTATGTACAACCCCCCTGGCGGTCACTCCTTGACCACCCGGGGTCACTCCTTGACCGCCCGGGGTCACTCTTTGGCCACCCCGGGGTCACTCTTTGGCCACCCCGGGGTCACTCCTTGCGCTTGGCCACCGCCAGCTCCAGGCCGGGCACGCGGATGGCGGCGCGGGCCACGCCCTCGGAGGAGGACGAGGAGGACAGGCGGGATTTGGGGGACCCCGGCGCCCGCCCCCCGTCCTCGGGCCCGGCCGTCACCTCGTAGCAGCCCTTGGCCTTGGAGCCGATGCCCCCGAAGGTCCCGAATTTGCCCTTGGGCTGCCGGGCGCCGTCGGGCTCGGCCGCGTGCTCGTCGCTGAAGGACGACGAGCGCGGCCGCGGTTTCTTGCTGCGGAACAGCGAGAACTTGGCCTTGGCCGCCGGCGCCTCGGCCTCCGGCTCGCCCTCGGCCGGGCCCAGGCTGGCCTTGGAGCTCTTGAGGTCGCCCTTGGAGCCGGACACCGAGCCCGACGCCGCCTCGGGGGACGCCGGCGTGGCTCCGCCGCCGGCCCGGCCTTTCTGCTTGGAGAAGTTGAATTTGGGCATCTTGAGCTTGGATTTCTTCAGCCGCGCCTCGGCCTCGTCCGGCTCCGGCTCGGCCGCCTCGGCGCCGGGGAAGTCGACGTCCACCCCGACCTCGCGGCCCTTGGCCTCGGGCTCGGAGAAGACGAATTTGGGCATCCGCAGCTTGGGGAAGGAGACTTTGACCTGGCCGCCCTCGGCGCCCGCCTTGGGGCAGGAGGCGTGGAAGGTTCCGGAAGCGGCGCCGACCGACGGCGGCGTCGCCTCGGCCCCACCTTTCACCTTCGGCCCTTTCACGTTGACGTTCAACCCCGAGCCGGACACTTCCAGGGCCGGAGCCTCCAGGTGGACGCCCACCCCTTCCACGCTGACCTTTGACCCTTTGATGTCACCGGCCGCGTCCACGTTTGGTCCTTTCAGCCTCAGGTCAACGTCCGGCGTGGAGAATTTCGGCCCTTTCAGCTCCACCTCGGGGCCTTCCAGCCCCAAACCGGAGCCCTTCAGCCCCCCCTTGACCTGGGGGCCCTCCAGAGTGACCCCCGCGTCCCCCCCGTCCACGCCGGGGCTGGAGATGCTGAACTGGGGCAGCTTCAGGGACGGGAGCTTGATGGTGCCCCCCAAAATTTCGAAGCCGGAGTCGTCTGCCGACACCTGGGGGGATTTGACGCCGACGTCTCCTTTCAACTTTGGTCCTTTCACGTTGACATCCAAATCCAGGCCGGAGACGTCCAGCGAGGGCCCCTGGAGGTCCAGGGTGGCCCCCGGGGACTGGACGGAGCAGGGGACGCCCCCTTGGACCTCCAGTGTCGGGGACTTCACCGTGGGCAGCTTCACCTTCCCCCCGAGGCCGCCGAGGTCCAGGCCGGGCGCGTCCACGGAGCCCGAAATGTCCAAATCTCCCTTTAATTTTGGTCCTTTCAGGTTGCCCTCCAACTCAGGTCTGGAGATTTGGGGCCCTTTGAGCTTCACGTCCACCTCCGAGCTGACGTCCGGCATTTCCAGCCCCAAACCCGTTTTCCCCCCCTTGGGCCATCCCAGGTTCACCTCGGGACCTTCCAGTTGTGCTCCGGCAATGCCAACTTCACCTCTTACTTTTGGTCCTTTCACGCTGACGTCCGGTGCCGCGGCCGAGGGGACGGTGACGTCGATCCCGGCGGGGCCCTTCAGGTCCCCCCCGATTTTCACGTCCCCCGCGCCCACCTGGACCCCGGGGAGTTTGAATTTCGGGCTCTTCAGGTTCACCTCAGGACCTTCAAGATCCGCGTTGAGGCTCGGGCCCTTGAGGTCGCCCTTGACCTCCAGATCGCCCTCGACTTTCGGGACCCCCACCGAGGCCTCCCCGCGGAATTTGTGCGATTTCAGGTCGAATTCGACGTCCGGGAAGGAGATCTTCCCAAACATGGGTTTCTTGCCTTTGGGGGACTTCATGGCGGCGTTGCCCCCGACGGTGACGTCGGGGCTGGGGACGTTGAGCTCCGCGTCCAGCTCGGCCCCCGCCGCGTTCACGTCGAAGGCGCCCTTCTTGCCCTTCACTTTGGGGCCGCTCATGTGGATTTTGGGCATCTTGAACTTGCTCTTCTTGCCCTTCCCGGACAGGTGGGCCTCAGGCGACTCCACGTTCAGCTCCGCCTCAGGTAAATCCACCTCCGCCTTGGGGCTTTTCATTCCGAACCCAAATTTGGACTTTTTAAACTTGGGAACTTTGATGTTGGCTTCTGGGACCTCGACGTTCAGGTCAGGACACTCAACGTCAACTTCAGGGCCTTTGACCCCGAATTCTGGGCCTTTGAGGTCGACCTCGGGGCCTTTCAGGTGACCTTCCACCTTTGGGGTGGAAATGTCAAAGCCGCCCTTGGTTTTGTGGCCTTTCAGGTTCAAGTCTATCTCGGGCATGGAGATT
This sequence comes from Montifringilla adamsi, assembly GCA_017590115.1. Taxonomy (NCBI): domain Eukaryota; kingdom Metazoa; phylum Chordata; class Aves; order Passeriformes; family Passeridae; genus Montifringilla; species Montifringilla adamsi. Next base: position 18,177 of record JAGGNK010009770.1, read on the forward strand.
TTGGGGACGTTCACGTGCATTTCGGGCATTTTCACTTTAGGACCTTTCACTTTGCCCTCCAGACCTTCAACATTGACCTCTGGCAGGCTGACATCAACCTTGGGGCCTGACAGATCCACCTCGGCCTTTGGCAAGTCCATGTCCACATCAGGACCTTCGCCCTTCAAGCCAAATTTGGGCATTTTCATTTTGGGCAGCTTCACTTTCCCCTCCAGACCATCAACATCGACCGTCGGGCCCTCAATGTCGACTTTGGGGCCTTTGATGTCGACCTCGGGGCCCTTCAGACCCCCCTCGAGCTTGGGGCCATGCAGGTCAGCGTCACCTTTGACCTTCAGGCCCTTCAGGTTCAGGTCGATGTCGGGCATGGAGATCTGGGGGGTCTTGACGTGAATTTCGGGCATCTTGACCTTGGGCCCTTCCAGGGTCACGTCCGGTGCCTGAATGTCCACTCTGGGGCCCTTGAGGTCGACATCTGGGCACTGCAGGTTCCCCTCCAGCTTGGGGACAGAGACGTCGATGTCACCCTTGACTTTGGGGCCCTTGAGGTTGAAGTCAACGTCGGGCATGGAGATCTTGGGGGCCTTGATGTGCATTTCGGGCATCTTGAACTTGGGGCCTTTGATCTTCCCCTCAGGACCTTCCAGCTCAACACCAGGGAGGTCAGCATCAACTTTGGGGCCTTTGATGTCAATTTCGGGACCTTTCAGGTCTCCCTCAAGCTTTGGGACAGAGACATCGACATCCCCCTTCAGTTTGGGGCCCTTCAGGTTGAAATCAACGTCGGGCATGGAGATCTTGGGGGCCTTGATGTGCATCTCGGGCATGGAAAATTTGGGACCTTTGACTTTGCCGTCCACGCTCAGCTCAGGAGCCTCCACGTCCACGCTGGGGCCTGAAATGGACACGTCACCCTTGGGGAGGGTCAGGTCCGCGTCCACCCCGTCCCCTTTGAATCCAGGCATGGAGAATTTGGGCATCTTGAACTTGGGAAGCTTGAATTTGCCCTCGGGGCTGTCGATGCTGACATCAGGGGCGGTGACGTTGACCTCGGGACCTTTCAGCTCTCCTTCCACACTGGGCAGGGACACATCCACGTCACCTTTGACCTTGGGGCCCTTCAGGTTCAGGTCGAGGTCGGGCATGGAGATTTTGGGGGCCTTGATGTGCATCTCGGGCATCTTGAACTTGGGGCCTTTGATCTTCCCCTCTGGCAGCTCCACGTCAACCTCTGGGCCTTCAATGTCCACCTTGGGGCCGGACACATCCAGGTTTCCTGTCGGGATGTTCACGTCCACCTCGGGGCCTTCTGCCTTGATCCCGGGCATCCCAAATTTGGGCATCTTGAACTTGGGGAACTTTATTTTTCCTTCTGGGCCATGAATGTCCACGTCGGGTGCTTCAATGTCCACTTTGGGGCCCTTGATGTCCAGTTCAGGCCCTTTCAGGTCACCTTCCACTTTAGGGACAGAGAAGTCAATGTCCCCCTTGACTTTGGGGCCCTTCAAGCTGAAGTCAACATCGGGCATGGAGATTTTGGGGGCCTTGATGTGCATCTCAGGCATCTTGAACTTGGGGCCTTTGATCTTCCCCTCGGGACCTTCCAGCTCAACATCGGGGAGATCAACATCCACTTTGGGGCCTTTGATGTCGATATCTGGGGCTTTCAGGTCACCCTCGAGTTTGGGAGCAGAAACATCGATGTCACCCTTGACTTTGGGGCCTTTGAGGTTGAAGTCAACGTCGGGCATGGAGATCTTGGGGGCCTTGATGTGCATCTCGGGCATCTGCTTCTGGGACCTCGACGTTCAGGTCAGTACACTCAACGTCAACTTCAGGGCCTTTGACCCCGAATTCTGGGCCTTTGAGGTCGACCTCGGGGCCTTTCAGGTGACCTTCCACCTTTGGGGTGGAAATGTCAAAGCCGCCCTTGGTTTTGTGGCCTTTCAGGTTCAAGTCTATCTCGGGCATGGAGATTTTGGGGACGTTCACGTGCATTTCGGGCATTTTCACTTTAGGACCTTTCACTTTGCCCTCCAGACCTTCAACATTGACCTCTGGCAGGCTGACATCAACCTTGGGGCCTGACAGATCCACCTCGGCCTTTGGCAAGTCCATGTCCACATCAGGACCTTCGCCCTTCAAGCCAAATTTGGGCATTTTCATTTTGGGCAGCTTCACTTTCCCCTCCAGACCATCAACATCGACCGTCGGGCCCTCAATGTCGACTTTGGGGCCTTTGATGTCGACCTCGGGGCCCTTCAGACCCCCCTCGAGCTTGGGGCCATGCAGGTCAGCGTCACCTTTGACCTTCAGGCCCTTCAGGTTCAGGTCGATGTCGGGCATGGAGATCTGGGGGGTCTTGACGTGAATTTCGGGCATCTTGACCTTGGGCCCTTCCAGGGTCACGTCCGGTGCCTGAATGTCCACTCTGGGGCCCTTGAGGTCGACATCTGGGCACTGCAGGTTCCCCTCCAGCTTGGGGACAGAGACGTCGATGTCACCCTTGACTTTGGGGCCCTTGAGGTTGAAGTCAACGTCGGGCATGGAGATCTTGGGGGCCTTGATGTGCATTTCGGGCATCTTGAACTTGGGGCCTTTGATCTTCCCCTCAGGACCTTCCAGCTCAACACCAGGGAGGTCAGCATCAACTTTGGGGCCTTTGATGTCAATTTCGGGACCTTTCAGGTCTCCCTCAAGCTTTGGGACAGAGACATCGACATCCCCCTTCAGTTTGGGGCCCTTCAGGTTGAAATCAACGTCGGGCATGGAGATCTTGGGGGCCTTGATGTGCATCTCGGGCATGGAAAATTTGGGACCTTTGACTTTGCCGTCCACGCTCAGCTCAGGAGCCTCCACGTCCACGCTGGGGCCTGAAATGGACACGTCACCCTTGGGGAGGGTCAGGTCCGCGTCCACCCCGTCCCCTTTGAATCTAGGCATGGAGAATTTGGGCATCTTGAACTTGGGAAGCTTGAATTTGCCCTCGGGGCTGTCGATGCTGACATCAGGGGCGGTGACGTTGACCTCGGGACCTTTCAGCTCTCCTTCCACACTGGGCACGGGCACGTCCACGTCACCTTTGACCCATCTCGGGCATCTTGAACTTGGGGCCTTTGATCTTCCCCTCTGGCAGCTCCACGTCAACCTCTGGGCCTTCAATGTCCACCTTGGGGCCGGACACATCCAGGTTTCCTGTCGGGATGTTCACGTCCACCTCGGGGCCTTCTGCCTTGACCCCGGGCATCCCAAATTTGGGCATCTTGAACTTGGGGAACTTTATTTTTCCTTCTGGGCCATGAATGTCCACGTCGGGTGCTTCAATGTCCACTTTGGGGCCTTTGATGTCCAGTTCAGGCCCTTTCAGGTCACCTTCCACTTTAGGGACAGAGAAGTCAATGTCCCCCTTGACTTTGGGGCCCTTCAAGCTGAAGTCAACATCGGGCATGGAGATTTTGGGGGCCTTGATGTGCATCTCAGGCATCTTGAACTTGGGGCCTTTGATCTTCCCCTCGGGACCTTCCAGCTCAACATCGGGGAGATCAACATCCACTTTGGGGCCTTTGATGTCGATGTCTGGGGCTTTCAGGTCCCCTTCCACTTTGGGGACAGACACATCAACGTCTCCCTTTAATTTGGGGCCTTTCAGGTTCAGATCAAAGTCGGGCATGGAGATTTTGGGGGCCTTGATGTTCATCTCGGGCATCTTGAACTTGGGACCTTTGATCTTCCCCTCAGGGCCCTCAATTTGAACATCTGGAGCAGAAACATCAAATTCGGGGCCTTTCACGTCCACCTTTGGCCCTTTCAGGTCTCCTTCCACGCTTGGCAGTGACACGTCCATGTCTCCCTTCACTTTGGGGCCCTTCAGGTTCAGATCAAAGTCAGGCATGGAGATTTTAGGGGCCTTGATGTGCATCTCAGGCATCTTGAACTTGGGGCCTTTGATCTTCCCCTCAGGCCCTTCCAACTCAACATCGGGGAGATCAACATCGACTTTGGGGCCTTTGATGTCCAGTTCAGGGCCCTTGAGGTCACCTTCTACCTTGGGAAGGGAAACATCGACATCGTCCTTCAGTTTGGGGCCCTTCAGGTTCAGGTCGATGTCGGGCATGGAGATCTTGGGGGTCTTGAAATGCATCTCAGGCATCTTGAACTTGGGACCCTTCACCTTCCCCTCTGGGAGGTCAATGTCCACCTCTGGCCCTTCAATGTCCAGCTCTGGACATTCAATGTCCGCCTTGGGGCCTTTGATCTTCCCCTCGGGCCCTTCAATGTCCAGCTCTGGACATTCAATGTCCGCCTTGGGGCCTTTGATCTTCCCCTCGGGCCCTTCAATGTCCAGCTCTGGACATTCAATGTCCGCCTTGGGGCCTTTGATCTTCCCCTCGGGCCCTTCAATGTCCAGCTCTGGACATTCAATGTCCGCCTTGGGGCCTTTGATCTTCCCCTCGGGCCCTTCAATGTCCAGCTCTGGACATTCAATGTCCGCCTTGGGGCCTTTGATCTTCCCCTCGGGCCCTTCAATGTCCAGCTCTGGACATTCAATGTCCGCCTTGGGGCCTTTGATGTTGACGTCCGGCAAGCTCAGGTCCCCTTCGATTTTTGGTGCGGACAGATCAACGTCCACCCCCCCTTTGACCTTGGGACCTTTCAGGTTGAGGTCCAGCTCCGGCATAGAGAGGTTGGGAGCTTTGATGTTCATCTCGGGCATTTTAAATTTGGGGCCTTTGATTTTCCCTTTCGGACCTTCGACGTCGATGTCGGGAACTTCCACGTCCACCTTGGGTCCTTTCAGGTCCACCTGGGGCAGGGACACGTCCATGTCCCCCTTCACTTTGGGGCCCTTCAGGTTGAGGTCGATGTCAGGCATGGAGATTTTGGGGGCCTTGATGTCCATCTCGGGCATCTTGAACTTGGGGCCTTTGATCTTCCCCTCCGGCCCCTCAATGTCCACCTCCGGACCTTCAATGTCCACTTTCGGACCGGACACATCCAGTTCTCCTGTCGGCAGGTTCACTTCCACCTCTGGCCCCTCCCCTTTAAACCCAGGAACCCCAAATTTGGGCATTTTGAACTTGGGCATTTTGATTTTCCCTTCTGGGCCGTGAACATCCACGTCGGGGGACTCAATGTTGACCTTTGGGCCCTTGATGTCCACCTCAGGCCCTTTCAGCTCCCCTTCTAGTTTGGGGGTGGACAGGTCAAACTCCCCCTTCATTTTGTGCCCCTTCAGGTTCAGCTCCACGTCCGGCATCGAGACTTTGGGTGAAGAAATGTTCAGAAAAGGCATTTTGAATTTGGAACCCTTGGATTTTCCCTGGATATCCAAATCCGGAGCCTGGACCTCGACTTTTGGTCCAGACAGTTCCACCTCAGGTTTTTTAAGCTTCACATCCACCTCGGGGCTTTGAACTTTGGGGCCAGAAAAGCCAAACTTGGGAAGTTTAAACCTGGATTTTTTAGCTTTTCCTTCGAGGTCAACCTTTGGCCCCTCCAGCTCAAGCTCCGGCCCCTTGATGTCCACTTTGGGGCCTTTCAGCTCGCCCTCGACCTTGGGAAGAGAAGCATCGAGGTCACCTTTGATTCTGGGGCCTTTCAGGTTCAGGTCGATGTCGGGCATGGAGATCTTGGGGACGTTGAACTGCAGCTCCGGCTTCTTGAACTTGGGACCCTTCAATTTCCCTTCGGGGCCTTCAACGTCCAGGTCGGGGATAGAAACGTCGACTTTTGGACCAGAAATGTTGACCTCAGCCTCGGGGAGGTTCACATCCATGTCGGGGCCTTCCACTTTGGGCCCAGAAAAGCCAAATTTGGGCATCTTGAACTTGGGCATTTTAACTTTCCCTTCTGGGCCATGAATGTCCACATCAGGTGCTTCAATGTCCACTTTGGGGCCTTTGATGTCCAGTTCGGGACCTTTCAGGTCTCCCTCGACATTTGGAAGGGACACGTCCACGTCTCCCTTCAGTTTGGGGCCTTTGAGGTTGAAGTCAACGTCAGGCATGGAGATCTTGGGGGCCTTGATGTGCATCTCGGGCATCTTGAACTTGGGGCCTTTGATCTTCCCCTCGGGACACTCCAGATCAACGTCAGGGAGGTCCACATTGACTTTGGGGCCTTTGATGTCGATGTCTGGAGCTTTCAGATCTCCCTCAAGCTTTGGAACAGAAACATCGATGTCACCCTTGACTTTGGGGCCTTTGAGGTTGAAGTCAATGTCAGGCATGGAGATCTTGGGGGCCTTGATGTGCATCTCAGGCATCTTGAACTTGGGGCCCTTCAGTTTCCCCTCAGGACACTCCAGGTCAACGTCGGGAAGGTCGACATCAACTTTGGGGCCTTTGATATCGATTTCGGGGCCCTTCAGGTCACCCTCCAGCTTTGGAGCTGAAACATCAACGTCCCCCTTCAGTTTGGGCCCCTTCAGGTTGAGATCGAAGTCGGGCATGGAGATCTTGGGGGCCTTGAAGTGCATCTCGGGCATCTTGAACTTGGGGCCTTTGATCTTCCCTTCTGGGCATTCCAGCTCCACGTCAGGCACCTCGACATCAACTTTTGGACCTTTCAGTGACACCTCCGGCCCTTTCAGGTCCCCTTCAAGCTTTGGCACGGACACATCAACATCACCTTTTACCTTGGGGCCCTTGAGGTTCAGATCAAAGTCAGGCATGGAGATCTTGGGGGCCTTGAAGTGCATCTCGGGCATCTTGAACTTGGGGCCCCTCACCTTTCCTTCTGGGAGATCAATGTCCACGTCGGGAGCTTCGATGTCCACTTTGGGACCTTTGATGTTCACGTCTGGGCCCTTCAGGTCACCTTCCAGTTTGGGGGCGGAAATGTCTACGTCCCCCTTCAGTTTGGGGCCCTTCAGGTTGAGGTCGATATCAGGCATGGAGATCTTGGGGGTTTTGAAGTGCATCTCAGGCATCTTGAACTTGGGGCCCTTCAGTTTCCCCTCGGGACACTCCAGGTCGACGTCGGGGAGACCCACATCGACTTTGGGGCCTTTGATGTCGACCTCTGGAGCCTTCAAATCTCCCTCGATTTTCGGGAGGGACACGTCCACGTCTCCTTTCACTTTGGGGCCCTTCAGGTTCAGATCGAAGTCGGGCATGGAGATCTTGGGGGCCTTGAAGTGCATCTCAGGCATCTTGAACTTGGGGCCTTTGATCTTCCCCTCGGGGCCCTCCAGTTCGATGTCAGGGACATCCACGTCCACTTTGGGTCCTTTCAACTCCACATCCGGCACTTTCACATCACCTTCTATTTTTGGGGCAGACACGCCCACTTCTCCCTTCAGTTTGGGACCCTTCAGGTTCAGGTCGACATCAGGCAGAGAAAATTTCGGCGCCTTGATGTTCATCTCTGGCATCTTGATCTTGGGTCCCTTCCACTTCCCCTCTGGACCTTCAACGTCCACATCAGGAACGTCCACATCCACCTTCGGACCTTTAATGTTCACATCCGGACCTTTCAGGTCGCCCTCCAATTTGGGGATGGAGACATCCACGCCCCCCTTGACTTTGGGGCCTTTCAGGTTCAGGTCAATGTCGGGCATGGAGATCTTGGGGGCCTTGATGTTCATCTCGGGCATCTTGTACTTGGGGCCTTTGATCTTCCCCTCTGGGCCCTCAATGTCCACACTCGGCATCTCAATGTCCACCTTGGGGCCGGACACATCCAGGTCTCCTTTTGGGAGGTTCACGTCCACCTCGGGGCCTTCTCCCTTCATCCCAAATTTGGGCATCTTGAACTTGGGCATCTTGAATTTCCCCTCAGGGCCATGAATGTCCACGTCAGGTGCTTCAATGTCCACTTTGGGGCCTTTGATGTCCAGTTCAGGCCCCTTCAGGTCACCTTCCAGCTTTGGAGCAGAAACATCAACATCTCCCTTGACTTTGGGGCCCTTCAGGTTGAGATCAAAGTCGGGCATGGAGATCTTGGGGGCCTTGATGTTCATCTCAGGCATCTTGAATTTGGGGCCTTTGATCTTCCCCTCGGGACCTTCCAGCTCAACATCAGGGAGATCAACATCCACTTTGGGGCCTTTGATGTCCAGTTCGGGGCCCTTGAGGTCCCCTTCCACCTTGGGAAGGGAAACATCAACATCCCCCTTCAGTTTGGGGCCCTTCAGGTTCAGGTCGATGTCCGGCATGGAGATCTTGGGGGTCTTGAAATGCATCTCAGGCATCTTGAACTTGGGGCCCTTCACCTTCCCCTCTGGCAGCTCCACGTCCACCTCTGGGCCTTCAATGTCCACCTTGGGGCCGGACACATCCAGGTCTCCTTTTGGGAGGTTCACGTCCACCTCAGGACCTTCTCCCTTCATCCCAAATTTGGGCATTTTGAACTTGGGCATCTTGAATTTTCCTTCTGGACCATGAATGTCCACGTCTGGCACATCAACGTCCACTTTGGGGCCCTTGATGTCGATTTCGGGGCCCTTCAGGTCACCCTCGAGCTTTGGAGCAGAAACATCGATGTCACCCTTGACTTTGGGGCCTTTGAGGTTGAAGTCAACATCAGGCATGGAGATCTTGGGGGCCTTGATGTGCATCTCGGGCATCTTGAATTTGGGGCCTTTGATCTTCCCCTCTGGCATCTCCACATCCACCTCTGGGCCTTCAATGTCCACCTTGGGGCCGGACACATCCAGGTCTCCTTTTGGGAGGCTCACGTCCAGCTCTGGACCCTCTGCCTTGACCCCGGGCATTCCAAATTTGGGCATCTTGAACTTGGGCATCTTGAATTTCCCCTCAGGGCCTTGAATGTCCACGTCAGGTGCTTCAATGTCCACTTTGGGGCCTTTGATGTCCAGTTCAGGCCCCTTCAGCTCACCCTCCAGCTTTGGAAGGGACACGTCCACATTGCCCTTGACCTTGGGGCCCTTCAGGTTGATGTCCACGTCGGGCATGGAGATCTTCTGTGTCTTGATGTGCATCTCAGGCATCTTTAACTTGGGGCCTTTGATCTTCCCCTCGGGACCCTCCAAATCCACGCCGGGCACCTCAATGTCCACTTTCGGCCCTTTAATGTCCACTTCTGGAGCTTTCAACTCCCCTTCCACCTTGGGGAGGGACACGTCCACATCTCCCTTCACTTTGGGTCCCTTCAGGTTCAAATCCACGTCCGGCATCGAGATTTTGTGGGGTTTGATGTTCAGCTTCGGCATCCGGAATTTGGGACCTTTCCATTTCCCTTCCGCTCCTCCAACGTCCACCTCCGGCCCCTCAACGTCCACCTCTGGCCCAGAGATGTCCACCTCTCCTTTGGGCAGGGTCACGTCCACCTCGGGGCCCTCCATTTTGGGGCCAGACACGTTGAAATGTGGCAATTTCATTTTGGGCATTTTCAGTTTAGCCTCTGGACCCTCCAGGTGGACGTCCGGGACCTCCACGTCTACCTTCGGCCCCTTGATGTCACCTTCGACCTTGGGGAGGGACACGTCCACCTCTCCCTTCACTTTGTGTCCCTTCAGGTTCAAATCCACGTCCGGCATCGAGATTTTGGGGGATTTGATGTTGAGTTTTGGCATCTTGAATTTGGGGCCTTTCACCTTCCCTTCTGGACATTCCAAGTCCACCTCGGGCACGTCAACATCCAACTTGGGACCTTCCACTTCCAACCTGGGACCTTCCACATCCAACTTGGGACCTTTCACGTCGATTTTGGGACTTTCCACATCCAACTTGGGACCTTTCACGTCGATTTTGGCACCTTCCACATCCACTTTGGGGCCTTTCACGTCAATTTTTGGGCCCTTTAGCCCAGAAATTCCAACGTCCCCTTTGAGTTTCGGGGCCTTCAAGCCCAGATCCACATCTGGCATGGAGAGTTTTGGGGTCTGAATGTTGAGTTCGGGCATTTTGAACTTGAGGCCTTTCCCTTTGACCTCCGGCCCCTCCACGTCCACGCTCGGGACGTCGATGTCCACCTTGGGGGCGGAAATGTCCACCTGCCCCTTGGGGAGCGTCACCTCCAGCTCGGGGCTCTCTCCCTTCACACCAAATTTGGGCATTTTCATCTTGGGGAACTTCAGTTTGCCCTCGGACCCTTGGACGTCCAAATCTGGGGCTTCAACCTCAACTTTGGGGCCCTTGATGTCCAATCCGGGGGTCTTCAGCTCCCCTTCCAGTTTTGGGGAGGAAACGTCCAAATCTGCCTTGACTTTGGGCCCTTTGAGGTTCAGGTCGATGTCGGGCATGGAGATCTGGGGGGTTTTGATGCTCACCTCGGGCACCTTCACCTTGGGGCCCTTCAGCTCCACGCCGGGGACCTCGACGGTGACGCCGGGACCCGAAACGTCCACTCCGCCCTTGGGAAGGGCCACCTCGAGCTCGGGGCTCTCTCCCTTCACCCCAAATTTGGGCATTTTCATCTTGGGGAACCTCAGTTTGCCCTCGGGCCCTTGGATGTCCAAATCTGGGGCTTCAACCTCGACCTTGGGGCCTTTGACGTCCAGCTCGGGGCCCTTCAAACCCGGCACGGACACGTCCAGGTCACCGCTGGCCTTGGCACCGTTCATGGTCAGGTCCACGTCCGGCACGGAAATTTTGGGGCCCTTGAGGTGCATTTGGGGCCCCTGGATGTCCAAACTTGGCGCCTCAACGTCCACCTTGGGGCCGGACACCTCCACGCCACCCTTGGGGAGGTTCACGTCCAGCTCTGGACCTTCTGCTTTGACCCCGGGCATCCCAAATTTGGGCATTTTGAACTTGGGCATCTTGAATTTGCCCTCGGGGCCGTGGACGTCCACTTCGGGTGCTTCAATGTCCACTTTGGGGCCCTTGATGTCCACGCTTGGGACGCTGACGTCCACCTTGGGGCAGGAGACGTCCACCCCTGCTTTGGGAAGGGTCACGTCAACGCTGGGGCTCTCTCCCTTCACCCCAAATTTGGGCATTTTCAGCTTGGGGAACCTCAGTTTCCCCTCGGCCCCCTGGATCTCCATTTCTGGGCTCCCAACCTCGACTTTGGGGCCTTTGATGTCCAGACCGGGGGTCTTCAGCTCCCCTTCCAGTTTTGGGGCAGAAACATCCAGATTTCCCTTCACTCCGGGCCCTTTCAGGCTCAGGTCGACGTCGGGCACGGAGATTTGGGGGGTCTTGACGCTCATCTCGGGCACCTTCACAGCGGGGCCCTTGATGTCCACTCCGGGCACCTCCACCCCAATTTGGGGCCCTTTAAGGTCCAGTTGGGGTCCCCTCAATTCGCCCCCCACGGTCGGCACGGACACGTCCACTCCTCCCTTCAGGCCAACATCCATCTCCACGCCCTTCAGGCCACCCCCTGGCCCGGCCACGTCCACCTGGGGACCCTTCACGTCCACCTGGAGCCCCTTGGGGCAGAGTCCTTTGAGGTCCCCTTCCCCTCTGGGGCCCTTCAGGTTCAGGCTCACGTCCGACAGCGAAATTTGGGGCGTTTCCACCTTCTTGAAGGTGGGGCCTTTCCATTCTCCTTCCGGGGCCACCTCAGGCACGGCCACGCCCTTGGGGACATCCGCGGTGCTGCCGTCACCCTGGGCGGTGAATTTGGGGAAGGTCAAGTGCGGGATTTTGATTTTCCCCTTGGCGCCGTCCGGGGCCGCGACCTCCACGCCGGGGACGTCCAGCGGAGGGGAGGGGACCTTGGTGGCACCTTTGACCGCCACGTCCACCTGCGGCACCGGGGCTTTGCCGGACGGGGACGAAACGTCCGGCGCGGGCGAGCAGGTGACGTCCATCCCTGCGCCCACCTGCGGGGCAGCAGCTTCGCTGCCGGCCTGGAACCCGAATTTGGGGATTTTTAACGTCGGGATCTTGATTTTCCCCACGTCCACGGCTGGCGAGGAGCCGCTGACCTCTCCCTGCGGACACGGAGCCCCGCCGGACACGTGGAACGACCCGTCCAGCTCTCCAAACTGTCCGTTGGCCTCGACCCGGGGCGACCCCGGGAAGGCGCCGGAGCCCTTCCAGCCCGGCAGGGATTTTCCAGTTTCTCCAGCAGGAATTTGGCTCTGGGGCTCTGTCCGCAGGTGGAGCCCCTCGGGTGCGCCGGGCAGGACCCCCGGCCCCGCTCGGACATCGGCGCCGAGCTCCGGCGTGGGGACGCGGACGTTGAAGTCGGGGCCGCCGAGGACGCTGAGGTCGCCGTCGTGGCTGGTGACGTCCACGGTGTAGGCGGTGACCTTGCGGGTGACCGTGATGGTTCTGCTCTGCGTGGCCCCGGCCTCGGCCTCGGCGCCCTCCTCGGACTTGAGCCGCGGTTTGATTTTGGTGGTGTAGATGCGCTGGTACTCCTCGTCATCGCCGCTCTGCGGAGGAGAGGGTGAGCGCCGGACGCTGCTTCCTCCCCATGCCCATCCTCATCCTCATCCCCGTCCTTGTCCCCATCCCCATCCCCATCCTCATCCTCATCCTCATCCCTGTCCTTCTCCCCATCCCCATCCTCATCCTCATCCTCATCCCTGTCCTTGTCCTCATCCTCATCCTCTTCCCCATCCTTGTCCTCATCCCACTGATCCTCATCCCCCTCATCCTCATCCTCCTCCTCCCCACCATTCTCATCCTCATCCTCCCCCATCCTCACCCTCATCACCTTCATCTTCATCCTCACCTTCATCCTCATCCCCATTCTCCTCCTTCTCATCCCCTTCCTCATCCTCATCCTCACCCTCATCCTCCTCCTCCCCACATCTTCCTCCCCCTCACCCACCCTCCTCCTCCTCACTCACCAGCACGACCTCGGGGCTGCCGGGCGCGAAGGCCAGCTGGCCGCCGCCGTGTCCGAGCTGGCCGCAGCCGTGTCCGGCCGTGGGCGAGCGGTCGCCGCGGCGCTGCAGCCGCAGCCCCAGCGTGTGCTGCCCCATGCTCTGCAGCAGCTGCGCCGCCTCCCCCGACTGCAGCTTGTCGAAGTAGACGGTGGCGCTGACGATCTGATCCCCTGGGGACGGGGACAGGGGACAGCCGGGTCAGGGGTCTGCTGGGGAGGGGACACCGGGAGGGACCCCCCTGTCCCCGCCTGAGTGACCGCGGGGTGAGCAGAGGAGGCAGAAGCTCCTGAGGTGCCACCAAAATGGACCAAAAATCTGATTTTGAACACCAAAACTCTCAGGGAGGGACCCCTGTCCCCACCCATGTGACCGTGGGGTCATCAGAGGAGGCAGAAGCTCCTGAGGTGCCACCAAAATGGACCAAATAACACCAAAAATCTGATTTTGAACACCAAAACTCTCAGGGAGGGACCCCTGTCCCCACCTGAGTGACCGTGGGGTCATTTCCCACAGGGATGGAAAAATAAACACTCCAAGTGCCACCAGGATGGATGAAAAAGCCCCAAAAATTCCTTTTTAAACCCCAAACCCACAGGGATGGACCCCTGTCCCCACCGTGAGTGGGTCACCGCCCACAGGGACAGAGACAGAAGCTCCTGAGATGCCACCAGGATGTCCCCAGGTCCCCAAAACTCCAATTTTAACCCCCAAACCCTCAAGATTTGGCCCCCAAATGCTTGTCACCACCCACGGGGACAGAGACAGAAGCTCCTGAGATGCCACCGGGGTGTCCCCAAGTGCGCAGAGCCCCCAGGTGTGCCCACCTTCCTGGACCACGCCCATGCGGGCGGCGGGTGAGTTCTGCTGCACGCGGCGGACGAAGACGCCGTCGTCGGTCTGGGCGATGGTGATGCCGTGCGAGCCGCTGCCCTGCCAGTTGGGCAGGAGGATCTCGCGCGTCTCCTCCTCGCGCTCCATCTGCCCGCGACACGGGACACGGGGTGTGGGGATGGGACATGGGACATGGGACACGGGACACGGGATGTGGGGATGGGGCATGCGGATGGGACACGGGACACGGGGTGTGGGGATGGGACACGGGGATGGACACGGGGATGGGACATGGGGCATGCGGATGGGACACGGGACATGGGATGTGGGGATGGGACATGGGACATGGGATATGGGATATGGGACACGGGAATGGACACGGGACACGCGGATGGGACACGGGGCACACGGATGGGACACGGGACACGGGATGTGGGGATGGACGCGGGGCATGGGGATGGACACGGGACACGGGGATAGACACGGGACACGGGGCACGGGACACGGGCACAGGGCTGGGGTCAATATGGGGAGGGACATGGGGTCAAGGGGGCCAGGGTGGGGCCGGACATGGGGCTGGACACAGGGCACGGGTCAGTGTGGGGATGGACACGGGGCACAGGGCTGGGGTCAGCAGGGATGGACACGGGGCTGGACATGGGTCAGGGGTCAGCACAGGGATGGACAAGGGGCTGGGGTCAGTGTGGGGATGGACACGGGGCTGGACATGGGACATGGGACATGGGACACGGGACACGGGTCAGCATGGGGATGGACACAGGGTCAGGGGGTCAGTGGGGCTGGACATGGGGCTGGGAGCCGGGCTGGACGCAGGGTGTGAGGTGGGCACGGGGTCAGGGGGGTCAGCGGGGGGCTGGACACAGGGCTGGGGGTCAAAGGGAGGGGCTGGACACCAGATTTGGGGTCAGGGTGGGGCCGGACACGGGGCTGGACACAGGCCAGGGGTCAGCAGGGCTAGACACGGGTCAGGGGGTCAGCACAGGGATGGACACAGGGCTGGGGTCAGTATGGGGAGGGACACGGGGTCAGGGGGGTCAGTGGGGTCTGGACACAGGGCTGGGGGTCAAAGGGAGAGGCTGGACACCGGATTTGGGGTCAGGGCAGTGGCCGGACACCAGGTGTGGGTCCGGCCAGGGACTGGACACGGGGTCTGGGGTCCGGCCGGGGCCGGGAGCGGCCGGAGCGGCCCCGCTGACCTTGGCGGGGGTCCCGGTGCCGGTCCCGGCCGGATCCGCCCCAGGAATCCTCGGGCCTCGCTCGGGAACCTCGCGGCGGCTCCGGTGTCACCTCCCAGCCTGGGGGGACAGCGGGGACACGGTGGGACACGGGGACACCCCCGGGACACCCCCGGGACACCCCCGGGACACGGGGACACCCCCGGGACACCCCAGGGACACCCCAGGGACACCCCCGGGACACCCCCGGGACACCCCCGGGACACGGGGACACTTCGGGGACCCCCCCCACGATGTCCCCAGGGTCACCTCGGCGCCCGCGGTTTTTTCGGGATTTGCGGGAATTCCGGAGCTGGGAGGGGCCGGGAAGGGCGGGGCAGCGTGGGAATGTCACCTGCCCCTGTCCCTTGTCACCTGTGCCCACCCCCCCCGATCAACGCCTGAAGTTTTGGGGGAATTTCTCCGTTTTTAGACAATTCCGACGATTTTTGTTGTTGTTGTTTTTTGTGTGCCCGGTATTTTTAGTGACCCCGCACCCAAAAAACCGCAGAGGGGACACGGGGGGGAGATGTCACCGTGCCACCCCCCCGCTGTCCCCAGGGGGGTCCCCAAGGCCACGACCCCCGGGGGGGGCACGGGGACCCCTCCCCGGGGGGGTTTTGGGGTCCCCGGGGGGGTTTTGGGACCCCCCCCCCGCTGTCACCTCCTGCTGTCACTTTGTCCCCAATCGCCACCAGCGACCCCCGGACGCGGATTTTGGGGAGGGGGCGTGGGGGTGGAGGGTTTGAACCCCAAATTTGGGGGGGGGTCGAGGGGTGTGACCCCCTTCCCCGGGGCGGGGCTCGGGACCGTCCCGGGAAATGGGAAATGAGGGAAAAGATTCCCAAAAAAATGGGGGAGAGCGGGGAAAGTGGGGAAAAAATGGGGAAAAAAAAAGGGGAAAAATTGGGAAAAAGTGAGAAAAATTGGGGGAAAAAGGGGGGAAAAAAGGGGAAAAATTTGGGGAAAAAATTGGGAAAAATGGGGAAAATTTTGGAAAAAAAAGAGGAAAATATGGTGAAAAGTGGGGGGAAATTGGGGAAATAAATGGGAAAAAAAGGGGGAAAATTTTGAAGAAATGGGAAAAATATGGGGATAATATGGGGAAAAATGGGGAAAATTTGGAAAAAAAGAGGGGAAATATGGGGAAAAATATGGGGAAAATGGGGAAAAAATGGGGGAAAATGGGGAAAAAATGGGGGAAAATTTGGAAAAAATGGGGGAAATATGGGGAAAAAATGGGAAAAAATGGGGGAAAAATGGGGAAAAACTTGGAAAAATGGGAAAAATTCGGGAAAAAATGGGGGAAAAATGGGGAAAATTTTGGAAAAGAATGGGGGAAATATGGGGAAAAATGGGGAAAAATGGGGAAAAATGGGGAAAAAATGGGGAAAAATGGGGAAAGCCGCCAGGACCAGGAGGAGGAGGAGGAGGAGGAGGAGGAGCGGGCGGGGCCGCCCCGGTACCGGTCGGACCGGCTGGAGCGAGAGTCCCGCGGGCGGCGGGCACCGGAGGGTCCCGGACCGGTTCCACCGGGTCCGGCCCGGCCGCTGCCCGCGGGGACACGCGGTGGCGGCGCCGCGACACCCGGGGGGGGGTCGGGACACTCCCGGGGTGTCCCCAGCCCCCTCCCCAAAATCCCCGCACCGTGGGAGCGCTCAGAGAGGGGGGAGGGGGCGCGCGGAGGAATCGCCCCCCTCCCCTCCCCCCCCACG